>VMDO01000917.1:198071-245428 GCA_007922755.1 Pedetes capensis | reverse complement strand
TATTTTTGAGGTGGTCTCTGAACTCAGGTGGGATATACTCAAGGTCATACCATGGCTCTCGTATACTTGTTCTAATTTTCTTCAGCTTCAGTTTGAACTTGCATATGAGAAGTTGATGGTCTGATCCACAGTCAGCACCTGGTCTTGTTTTGACATTTTGTACAGAGCTTTTCCATCGTCTCTTTCCACATATGTAGTCCATTTGATTCCTGTATGTTCCGTCTGGTGAAGTCCATGTGTATAGTCTCTGTTTATGATGTTGAAAAAATGTATTTGCAATGAAAAGGTCATTGGTCTGACAAAATTCTATCATGTGATCTCCAGCTTCATTTCTGTCACCAAGACCATATTTTCCAACTACTGAGCCTTCTTGTTTCCAACCTTTACATTCCAGTCACCAGTGATTATCAGTATGTCTTGATTGCATGTTTGATTTATTTCAGATTGCAGAAGCTGATAAGTCTTCCCTTTCTTCATTTGTGACCTTAGTGGTGGGTGCATACATTTGAATAATAGTCATATTAACTGGCCTTCCTTGTAGGCGTATGGATATTATTCTATCACTGACAACATTGTATTTCATGACAGATCTTGAAATGTCTTTTTTGATGATGAATGCAACCCCATTTCTCTTTAGTTTACCATTCCCAGCATAGTAGACCATATGATTGTCTGACTCAAAATGGCCTATGCTGGTCCATTTTAGCTCACTGATGCCTAGAATGTCAATGTTTATGCGCTCCATTTCTCTTTTAACAATTTCTAATTTGCCTAGATTCATACTATGTACATTCCATGTTCCAATTATTAATGGATGTTTACAGTTGTTTCTCCTCATTTTGAGTCGTGCCACATCAGCAAGTTTAGCACCCTGGGGTTTTACTCCATTTCTGTCATCACAGTAGACTCTACTTGGAGGAGGCAACTCTTCCCCAGTAGTCTTTTGAGTGCCTTCCAACCTGGGGGCCTCATTTGCCGGCACTATATCTGACAGTGTTTCTTTGCTATCCATAGGGTTTTCAATGGCTAGTTATTTTGGGAGTGGCTCACCAGGTCCTACTCCCTAATCTGTCTTGGTCTGGAAGCTCAGTTGAAAACCTGTCCATCATGGGTAACCTTGCTCATGTCCGAGGTTACAGTGGCAGAGCTCTCAGCCTCATCGCAACACACAAGCCCCCACAGTGAGGCAAACTGACAGATGTATAGCATATATAGTAGCTACTTTTTTATCTCTGGAAAAATTCCTGACAACTTAAGGGAGGAAAGATTTATTTTGACTCACAGTTTTAGAAGGTTCAGTACATGGTCACTAGGCTCCATGTTTCTGGGCTGATTGTGAGGCAGAACATCATGGTGGCCCAAGTATGTGGGAGAGTCTGTTCACATCATGGCAGACAGGGAAGCAGAGAGACAGTCAGGGGCCAGGGACAAAATATTCCCTGTGACACACCACCATGACCTACTTCTTCCAGCAAGGTCCTACCTCCTAAAGGTTCTGCAACCTCCCCAAATAGCCCACCAGCTGGGGATCAAGTGTACAATACATGAGCCTGTGGGGGACATGTCATATTCAAATCACAACAGCATGATACAGCATTTCTACGTGAAGGCATGTCAGTATTTCTTCATATATTGACAAACGATTTCCCAAAAGGAAAAATGCCCTTCTGTACTCAACAACCATGCACATGGGGGGCTATCAATGTTTCTAATTTGTTAATTTAATTTGGCAGATTAATGAAATAATTATTGTATATCATGATTAAACTTGAATAAAGGCCCTGTTGAAACTACTTCAGGTTTTCAGTCAGTGGAAGTGCACTTAATTTATTATCCTGTCTGAGAATGGGTTCTAGACCACGTAAGTAAGCTAGATTTGCTAAGTAAACTAGACAAGGTCAAGTAGCCAAAGAAAAGACATGTACCCAAAGGCACCAGCTCCCTGTGAGTCATGTCCCACATACCAAAGTGACAACACCAAAATAGAAGGGGCTAGGTGGCTGCCACTGTGGCTTCTCTTCCTATGTGAGCAGCAAGCTCTCTGGATATCAAAGGGTCTGTTGCAGCTTTAGTGGCCTGACCTTACCTCATGTGTTTGACAAGTTATGGAGAAAAGAAAAGAAAAATGTGGAGAATTTTTATTTAATTGGACCATGAGTTGGAGCTCAGGCATGGTATTCATGTGAAATGTCAATGCAAAATACTCTGAGTTTCAAGACAACTTTTTGTGATTGCTTTGTGGGGAGTTGGTTGTTTTTCCCTCAGAAGGGTTTATCTTTTTACCCCCACAGGCTGTGCTGGCTGGTGTGATTATGAGCAATGTCCTGCCCTTCCTCGAAACCATCTACAACCTACCCAGTCTGTGGAGGCAGGACCAGTATGACTGTGTGAGTGCAGCTGCCCTGCTGACAAAGGGAAGGACAGAGGGGAAGGCGGAGAGGGGAAAGGCAAGGACCAAGAGACCAGCTATGTGCTCTTCTTGCTTTAGGAGGGAGAGTCAGGGTTATTTGCACACAAAAACATGGAGACCTTATTCCAACTTTGCCACACTAAACAAAAGGGGTTAGTTAATTAAGTGTCTATAATTACATGGTGGTGGTGTTAGGTGCTATCTGGTCAGATCTGACTCAGAACAACCCTCATAGCGTTTTCAATGGCTGATTGCATCAGGAGTGGATTGCCATGTCCTTCTCCCATTTTTGCGGCAGTGGGGATCAAACCTACAGCCTCAGGGAGCACAGAACGGCACTCTATCAACTGAGCTAAACCCTAGCCCACAATTATGTGTACAATTAGTAAAAAAGAGTTTGCTATCCATTGCATATTTGGATGACTTTTAATCCAATTAATGTAACTACCTTCTAGGATAAGGACATAAATCCTAATACAAGAAGGAGGCACTTTGCCAGGCAGAATATCAGCAGGGGTACACTTTTTCTCCCCAGTGCACAAAGGCAGAAGTGGTTGTTGATGTTAGGTGATGTTGGTGTCTGACTCACAGCAACCCCTATGTACAACAGGCAAAACACTATTGTTAGTGCTTCTCTGCTATTCACAGGGTTTTCAATGGCTGATTGATTTTTGGGAGTGGGTTGCCAGGCCCTTCTCCCAAGCCTACAGTACCTGGTGTCCCCAGGTGGTCTCCCATCCAAGTACTAACCAGCTCGACCCTGCTTACCTTCTGAGATCTGACGGGATCGGATGCCACAGAGATATGTCTGGAGACAGAGGACAGAAAGGGAAAAATAGCAAGACATTTTAAGATGGAGAATAGCCTACATTGAGAGGAAACAGACTCAGCAGAGACAGAAAAATATGAAAAGGGGTAATTTGGGGAGTCACATCCCAGAGGGATTAACAGGGGATGCAGTCCAGAGCATAGATGGAGATTCCGGTCCAGGAGGAGGGCTGGCATACTCTCTGGACTGGCGAGAATGAGCAAAAGTTGAGTGCAAATATTGACAAGGGCAAGGCGTGGAAGAAGTAAATATTCAAGGGAGTTCCAGTTTATTTTTTTCTGCAAAGATGAAGATTAAAGTCACCTGCTGAGAGCAACATAGATGGTAGTCAGGTGGGGATTTGAAAAGGGTGTTAAGGATTTGTGATCCCTACTGTAGGCCTTGAACTACCATAGGGTGAGTGTTCTGGTGTGCTTGACACATGGGATTTCCAATGTCAACACAGCCTAAAAGGGAGATATCATTATCTCTATTTTGCATATGAGGAAACTGGACCTTCAAGTGAGAATTGGAGCAAGATGACTAGGGATACATAAAAGAATCACTAGTCAGCCTTGAGGACCCAGCTGTGTGGCACCAGTCCATGTGGCTGCAGGATTTATTTCTCTAAATCTCAGGTATAGAGGGGAGTAGGGAGAGACGAGTTGAAAGATAGGATGGGCCTGGTATGTTCTCAATTTCATGGTCTTCCTTTTCCCTTCAATTCCTCCTTCCTAAGGTCATTTGGATTGTGACATTCTCATCTGCGATTTTCCTGGGACTGGACATGGGACTCCTTGTCTCATTAGTTTTTACTTTCTTCATCATCACTGTTCGTTCACACAGGTACTCTCGTCTCTAGCAGTAGGCTAGCCATGGCCAGGTAAGGCAACCATGACCTAAAGGCAAGTGCATTCCTTTCAGAACTAAGATTGTCCTCCTGGGTCAAATCCCTAACACCAACATTTATAGAAGCCTCAACGACTATCCGGAGGTAAGAAGCCAAGGCAGCCCCACTCCTGTGCCCAAAGGATGGGGGGGACCAAGCCCACAGCTTAGCATCTCTACAAACCCCTGAGCAGCACAGTCACAAAGGAGGAGGAGGTAACACTGAAAGGGACTGGGGGCTTCTTACATAGCTAAGGTCCTTATAGTACTGCAGCCAGCTAAGGATAATTTGTAGATGGACTTCAAAGAAAAGAAGGCCAGGATAGAGAAAAGAGAAAAGGAGAGGGGAAGAAGAAAAGCAGGGGGTAAAATATGAGGAAAGAATTTTCTGCTGCTTACCTTCATCAGGAAGGACACAGACTCATCAGGAAGCTCTAAACACTCATGATTCCCACACCAGAAGAGAATTGAGAAACTACCCTCAATTTCCCATTCTGTCTTGCAGGTTATCCTCATCCCTGGGCTGAAAATCTTCCAGTGCTGCAACTCCATCACATTTGTGAATGTGCACTACCTAAAACACAAGCTCTTAAAGGAGGTGACCCCTCTCCCCCTTGCCTTCTCCATCAGTCCCTTCGCCTATTGAACCTTCCTCTCCTCCACTCCGCGCCTTGTTTTCCACCACCCACCCTCTGTGTCAGACCCCTCTTCTGTCTTTCAGGTCAACATGGCGAGGGTGCCTCTTGAAGAAGAGGAAATTTGCAGACTGTTTAACGAAAGTAACACCAGCATAGAGGACAGAAGCATTTGTAGGTGTTTCTGCGACTGTGATGAACTGCAACTGCCACCCAGGGTTAGAAATGTCTCTCCTCTCCTGCATTTTCCTCTAGATTTTATAAAGAAGTACAGTAAGAGTGAACGAAAGAAAGAAAGAGAGAGAGAGAAAGAAAGGGAGGAAGAGAGAGAGAGAGAAAGAAGGGAAAAAAGAAAGAAAGAAAGAGAGAGAGAAAGAAAGAAAGAAAGAAAGAAAGAAAGAAAGAAAGAAAGGAAGGAAAAGAAAAGACGGAAGGGAGGGAGGGAGGAAGAGAGATGGAGAAAGAAGAGAAGAAAGAAAAAGAGAAAAAGAAAGAAAGGAAGGAAGGAAGAAAAAGAAAGGAAGGAAGGATGAGAGGAAGGGAGAAAGAGAGGGGGAAGGAAAGAAGGGAAGAAAAAAGAAAGAAAGAAAGAAAGAAAGGGGGGAGAAGAGGGAGAAGGAGAAAGACAGGGGGAAAGAGGGGAAGAAAGAAAGAAAGGGAAGAAAAAAAAAGGAAAACTGAAGGGATTTTGACTTTTAGATGTACCGCAGAGAATTGGAAATCAAAGATTTCTACCCAGAAATGAAGACACAGGGTCCCCTTTGAAGCTCAGGTTTTGACAGGAAAGTAAGCGGGAGGGACTGTCCTGACTGCCATCAATGATGAGAGCGGAGTTTGCCCCTGAACCTGCCAGTATGTCCCTAGCTACACCTATCTCCTAGGTTTCCAGCTGCCTGGCTTTAGATTTCTGAAAATAAGTGATGTAAAGATTGTTTTCTGATTGCAGCTAGAGCAGGATCTGACAGGGTGTCCTAATGTCTGCCTGTCACCAAGGGAAGGACAGAGGGGGGAGCAGGTAGAGGGGTGTTCGCACAGGTTACTCTTCCAGATGAGGGTGCGGTAGCCTCCAGAGGTTTTGTTTTTTCTTTGGTGAGATTACACAGTGTTTATTTCCTTCCGGGACTGGGTCTCATTAGTCCTCCCCTCCAGGCAGGTCTGCTCATTTCTAGCTTAGGGCCTGCCAGGGATCTTTGAGTCTATAGCATATACCCCAGAAGGACCCACAGAGATTTACCCCCCCCCCCACAAACACACACAAACACCTCCCACTCCCTGCCACGCTGGGACCTGCAGACTCTGGGTGCCCCCTCTTGTTCCCTGCTGTAATGGAGCAGAGGTTCTACTGAATGCCCTGACAACACCAGCCTCCCTGCCCAGAGGACAGAATCAACCCTGTATCTCAGTTTTATTTTGTATGCACATGGTGGCTGTGGTGTAGAGAACATTTTACAAGATACCAGCAAATACACTTTAGAATAAAATCCTCCAGATTTTGTTGAGCTCCTCCAGTGTACCCAGAACTATGACTCTGTGAAAAAGGGAAAAAAGGATGTTTTAAAACTTCATCTTATTTTAAGTTGACAGATTATAATTGTGTATATTTCAATACATGTATACATGGTGGAATAATCAACTCAGGCTAATTAACATGTCCTGCACTCCAAATACATAGGGTTTCTTTGTGATGTTGTTGTTAGGTGCCTTCAAGTTGGGTCCAACTCATAGCGACCTTCCTACTCATAGCAACCCTCCTAGAGTTTTCAATGGCTGTTTTCAGGATTGCTTCAGAAGTGAACTGCCACATCCTTCTCCCATTTTTGTGGTGCTCAGGATTAAACCCAGGTCCTCAGAGAGTGAGGAGCAGCACTCTACCAACTGAGCTAAACCCCAGCCCTTCTTGGAGATAAGAACATTTAAAATCTTATCTTAGAGCTATTTTTAGTCACCATCCTGCCCAATAAAACACCAGAATTTTTTTGTCCTACCTAACCTCGTCTTTGCACCCCTTGACCAGTTTGCCCTGTCCCCATCTGCCCAGGACCCCCTAACTCCAGCCTTGGGAAACCACTATTCTATTTTCTACTTGTGTGTGTTTTTGACTTTTCTAGATTCCACACATGAGTGAAATCATATGGCATTTCTTTCTCTGTGCCCAGCACACTTAGCACATTGACCTCTGGGTTCCTCCATATTGTCACAAATGACAGAATATCAATTTTTTATAAGTGGAATAGAATTCCACTGTATATACATGCCATGTGGTTAAATCCACTTCTCTGGTAAATGGAGGCTTAGGTTGTTTCCAGTCTTGGCTGTTGTGGATAATGTTGCAATGAGCTTGGGAATGCAGAGAGCTCCTCCACATACTGATTTTAGTTCCTGTGGATATATACCTAGTAGTGGGGTTGTTGGATCATACAGTAGTGCTATTTTTAGTTTGTGCAGTATCCTCCATCCTGTTTTTCCAAGTGACTATACTAATTTACTGTCCTACCAACTGTCTATAGAAGTTCTCTTTTCTGCATATCCTCCCAGTCATTACCTGTCATATTTTTGATAATTAACAATCTAATGGGTTTAAGGCAAGAATTCATTGTGGCTTTAATGTGCATTTTTATGATGATTAGAGATGGTTAGTTTTTTTCATAGCATCCATTGGTCATTTGTGTGTCTTCTTTTGAGAAATGTCTTTTTAGGTCCTTTGCCCATCTTTCAGAGGGTCATTTGTCTTATTATTGAGTAGTGTGAGCACCTTGTATATTTTGGATATCAGTCCCTTAACTGATGTGTGATTTGGAAATATTTTCTCCCAACCTGTGACTTGTCTCTTCACCCTGTTGTTTCCTTTACTGCATAGAAGCTGGTTAGCTTGATTTAATCTCATTTATTTTTTTCCTTTGTTGCCTGTGGTTTTTTCGTTTGTTTGTTTGTTTGTTTTGCAGGGTGTCACCAAACATGAAAAATAAGTTTTAAGAATCTCTGTAGTTCCTTTGTTTTCCCAATTGTGGCTTTAAAACAGTACATTATATAATATACGCCATATTAACTATTTTTAAGTTCAGCAGTGTTAAATACACTTTATTCACATTGCTGGATGCTCACCTCTACCAACCATCTTCAGAACATCTTCATCTTACAAAACTGGAACTCTGTATCCATTAGACAGACTCCTCACATCCTCCTCCTCCCAGCCCCTTGGAAACCACCGTTCCACTTTCTGTTTCTATGAATTCGACTGTTCTAGATACTCACAGAGGTAAAATCGTGTAGTTTTTGTCTTTTTTTTTTTTTTGACTAAATTATTTCACTTAATACAATGCCTTCAAAGTTCATCCAGGTATGTCTTCAAAAACTTTTTTTCATAGAAAAATTTAAGCATATACAAACATAGAAACAAATGTAATGCAAGCCTGTCTTCTACCGCCAGCTCATAGCTTGTTTTGTTTTACTCAATTCTATAGCCCCTCAAAAATCATAGAATTGTTTTGAAGTCAACTCTAAAGTTTACTTCATTAGAAACATGGTTAGAATAAGCCCATTATTATATTTTATCAATCCTAAAGAAGACATTTTTTTTCACATTGCTGATATTAGGATTTACTATATAATCTATGCACCTAACAACAATACATGAAATGTCATAGCTTAATTTTCAGCATTTTTTTCTTCCTAGATGGCACAAAAATTAGCATTGTACTAGTACTAGTACTAATGTACTGGTACTTAGAAACAGTTACAACCTTTACCAAGCTATGGTGGAGACATAAAGTCAACAGCACCTGAAATGCTGTGAAGGTATAACTTTATCAATAGCAATGTTCGCTTACAAAATTTGTATTAAGGTGGCATATTCATGCAATTCCAGTGTCTTCACAATTTAGCAAACCAAATTTAGAGTACTTCACTTATAAAAACCTAGATGAAATGTTGAAAAGATGCCATGCAGTATAAATTACAACTCCAGGAAAAGTTCCTGCTTTATTATCCCAAATAATTTTTCCCATGTAAAATAAATGTCCAATAGTTCCCGGTATCTGGGAAGATAATGTTCATTAAAGTCACAATGAAGCCTTATTGATAGAGGCTTACAGCACACGTTGAGAAAAGATTTATTCTTTGGAACTTCGGACCTGTTAGCCTGGATAAAGATCAGTTAATGGCAATCTTGTGACATTAGAGTCTCATTCTTATGGAGGTCGAAGAGGCCCACCTTGGTAAGGGAGTATCATTGGTGGTCTCTGCCCATACGGGGGCATAGCACCAGGAAGGTGACCAGGCATGCCTTGATGACAAGCACCATACTGACCAGGAAGTAGCAGTGGGAGGTCTCATCCCTTGCTGCTGTGGGATGCCTGGCTATGCTGGCATCATATGCTGGTCCAACTGGTGGATTTCTGTTTGGGGCCTGTTCTGGCTAAGAAAGATTATGCTGGTCTTTAGGTAATTGTGCTCTTCTCTCTTCCAGTGATCTGTCATCTGGATGGATTAAACTACTGGTGGTATTGGTATTCCCCTCACTGGTTGTTTGCTTGTTTTTGTTTTTTGGTGGTGCTGAGGATTGAACCCAAGGCCTTGCACATACTAGGCACGTACTCTATCACTAAGCTATACACCCAGCCCTGAAATTTATTTCGTAAGCAACATTGTTAGAATAACAGATTTTTTTGTTTCTTGAGTTGTTAAATTATTTATTCTTCAATGGTTTCATATTTCTTTAATTTTCTTTTCAGCTTCACCTTTTTCATTTTAAAAGAAAATTAAGCAACTGAGCAGGGTGGGATGGTACATGCCTGTAATTCAAGCACTTGGGAAGATCACAAGTTCAGGGCCAGCCTTGGCTATGTATCGAGTTCAAGGCTAGCCCAGGAGTCTCACTGTTGTTGCTGTTGTTAGGTGCTGTCGAGTCAGTGTCCGACTCACAGCGACCGTACATATAACTGATGAAGCACTAGTGTCAGTGCTTCTGTGCTATTCATAGGGTCTTCAGTGACGGATTGTTTTTTGGGAGAGGGTTGCCGGGTCCTTCTCCCAAGCCTACAGCACCTGGTGTTCCCAGGTGGTCTCCCATCCAAGTACTAACCAGGCCTGACCCTGCTTAGCTTCCAAGATCTGACAGGATCAGATACCACAGTGCTACAGCTGCAGGCAGGAGTCTCACTAGCAGCCAGCAAAACCTTGTCTCAAAATAAATAAATAAATAAATAAATAAATAAATAAACAAACAAACTGGCAACTGATTTAGATTTCCATATCAGAAATGATTTTGAAGGTTACATAATTTTCTGACTTGGCATAATGTTTTTCAAATTTTAAGAGTCAATTTAAACAATAGAGGAAATGTCATATCGAAGTTAGATCCTAGGTGGGAGGCAGCTGTGAAACCTTATCTGTCACTGTGCTTTATCTGTCACATACCATCTTTGCATCCTGTGCACCTGTCTGAAGCATAAACAGCCAATACCCTAGTTTGTCTAGAGGGTATATAATATCAGACAACAGGCATAGTTGTAGTCAATTATTTTTCCCAGCGATCACAGGGTTTTGTTTTTTTTTTTTTTTTTTTTTTTGGTACTGGGGTTTGAACCCATGGCCTCACGCTTGCATGTTCTGCAAGTGCTGGACCACTGAGCTGCACCCCCAGCCCTTTTTTTTTTTTTTTTTTTACTTTTTTGAGACAGGGTCTCACTAAGTTACCCAGACTGCCTCTGGTCTCGAACTTGCGATCCTCCTGCCTCGTCTCCCAAGCCACTGGGATTACGGGTGTGCGCCACTGTGCCCAGCTCGATCACAGGTATTTTTTTAAGAATAAACATCACTCAGAATTACACTCCTGTAGCAAATGAATTCCTTTCTATGTACCTTACATCCTGGTCCATAGGTGGTGGTGTTTACCCTTTTAATGGACATGTGGATTCCTCCCAGGTAGAATCTGGTCACTGAATGCAGAGGCCACGTTCGTGCCTCACCTGTCATTGCATTGCTGGGCCTTGGTGCTACTGCAGGCACTCTAGGCCTGTTAGGAGATCGGAAGGTGTCAGAGGTAAAGACAGCCCAGCTTAGGTAACAGTTATCTTCTTAAGAAAGCTTGACTGAAGACTGCTGTGCCGCTAAAGGAAGGTGCTGAGAAAAGGCCCCAACAGCAAACACTTCCCGTAGGCATCAGTAGGCATAGGAGAGTTCTTAGGAGCCAGGGAGAAAGGAAAGGAAGAAATCAAGGATGATTCTAATACTGGCTCCCTGGGTCAATGACAACATAGGCAGCTGGGAAAGGGACGCAGTGGGTAGTGAAGATGAGGAAAGATGAATGTGGCTTTAGTTGTGAGGGTGAATTGACACCAAGATGCCCAAGTGAAAAGTGTGCCGACCTGCCCAGTGTGGAGAGAGGGAAGCAAGCGAGGGGTGGACACAGTGCGTTGCAAGTCCTTCCAACCCTCTTCTGACTCATTATCACAGTCCCCCTCTCCCTCTGCTGTCCCAGATTGTCTACACAGAACGATTTGAAACTAAACTGGATCCCGACTCATCCTCTTTCAACCTGATCCGCTGCTCACATCTTGAGAACCTAAACATAAGCCCAAGTGATTCCCGTGACCAAACACCATACACCATGTCTTCCACATCTCAGAGAAACCTAGAGCAAAACTACGAGAGTGTGGAGAAGGTCTGGGCTTTGAGCCAGCAGTCGAGAAGCAGCTCATCCCCAGTGCCCAACGCTGCCACAAGTCTGGAGAGGGGCAGGGCCACCAACCCCTGCTCAGAGTTGTCTCTCAAAACCCGCACCCACACCATCATCCTGGACCTATCCATGGTACATCATGTGGATTCCCAGGCTTTGGTCATATTAAGACAGGTAAGGACCAGGGAGGCTTTGCCACAAACTCTCCCCTCCCACCACACACACCCACACCCCATCCCCATTTAATCCTGCGTGATTACGAGGCCACCAGAAACTTGGACACGGAAGGTAGTTTAAGGCCAATCAGAATTAAAAAAAAGAAAATGAACTAGCTCTGATGTGTTGAACTGGGGTTAATTCAGAAAGCATCCACCATTTATTACTTCTCAAGTGATTAAACAAAGAAAAGGAAACCTTTAACACCATCGAAGCAGTGATCTGTGCCACATTCACCGTATTCTCCTGGTATGCCTAGGCATTAGCTGCAGATCTTTTCTTTCCTTTTTTTTCTATTGGTAATTTTTAATGTACAACTTAATGAGTTGCATTATGAAGTTTCCATATATGCATTTCATTGTATATTGCTCAAATAACTTCCCCCTTACCCTCTCATGACCCTCCTCCCCTAACCCCACCCCCTATGCATGGTCTCCTTTCTACTTGCTTGTCTTTTTGTGAGAATATTTATCTATATCTGTGCATCCCAATTTTGAAATAAGTCCAAACTTTTTTCTGTAGTGATCTACCTTTTTATATTCTCAGCAGTATTAGATGAGTGATCTAGTCAGTTTACATTATTGCCAGCCTTTGGTATTATTACTATTGTAATTTTTTTTAGCTATTCTAGTAGGGTGTTTTTCTATCTTCTCCCTTTTTTTCCACCATACTCATAAATTTGTGCAGTTTACATTGAGATTGACCTCTCTCCCTTCTTCCCTCCTCACTGGCCCTCCTCCCCCTCCCATATTCTAGCCTCAGATCTTATCAAGGAGTAGGTTCAAAGGTGACAGAGAGCAAAGCTTACCAAGAATTCTCCCCTGTTCAGCTGCTGTGAGCCAGGCACGGGGGTCCTGTCCTGGAGTTTGAATAAGTTGTGAGGAAATGATACCTCATACCTGGGGCTGCCTGCTCAGCACTTCAGGGTCTCTTCCACTTTCCTCTTCATTGCCCATCTATTAAGGCTAAATAAATAAATGTTTTAAAACTTAAAAATTAAAAAAAATAAAAAACAGGATGGAAGATTATTTTCTTTCCAAATTTGTGTCCCTCAGTCCTGGCTTCTACTCTTAGGCCCTTTGACAACTCATGTCTTTTTTCTACACAGACAGTTTCTTGTTGTTGGTAGGTACTTGAGTCAGTATCCGACTGACAGCAACCCTATGTACAACAGGGGAACCACTATTGGCAGTGCTTCTCTGCTATTCATGGAGTTTTCAATGGCGGACTGGTTTTCAGTAGTGGGTTTGCCAGGTCCTTCTTCCAAGCCTACAGCACCTGGTATTCCCAGTCAGTCTCCCATCCAAGAACGAACCAGGTCCAACCCTACTTAGCTTACATAATTAACCATATTCATTCTGTTATCTAATGTCTCCTAAGGGTAGTACTTTTCAGCCAGTTATCTCTGTTTAGAGCACTCTGTCTTATTTTTGCCTCTGGCGGTGATGGCCTGGGTTTAAATACACTCAACACCTGCCTCTCCACTCTGACCGTGCCCACTCTGTTGTGAGGCAGGCTCCCCTGCTTGCTTTCTTTCCTCTTGGGACCATATGTTACCAAAGCTTCTTTTCCTGAAGGAAAATGTGGCTCTCTCAGCAGAGTCCAGCTCCCCTGTGGTCTGAGGCAATAGGAAGCTTTTCATAGTGGTGAGAGGTCTGGCTGCTGGTCTGGAGAGGGGTGCTCTGTGTTATTTTACAGCTCACTGTTCATGCCCCCCAAAGTGGGTCACTAAGTTGTGCTGGGTTCCCTCATCTATAGTGTGAGAGGTGTGGAAGAAATTAACATTAAGAGTGTTCCCATTCATGAGATCCTTTCCCCACACACACACCATGTTCAGACTCAAGTATTTATCTGATAATCTCTTGTCTTGGTCGCTCTTCCTCATTAGGTCATTGTCCTGGGGTGGGCTATCTTCCCTCAGTCTTGTATGATGGTCGCCCCCTCCCCCCCATTATTGAGTGCCTACTGCATGAAAGACTGAAGTGGGCGCATGTGTCCACACTCTCTCCTTTCATTCTCAGAACCACCCTGGGAGACAGGCCAGGTTTTCCTCTTAAGAGTCCGAGGCTCATGGCTAATAAGCAGCCTATCCAGCATTTGAACTTCCAGCATCTAACTTTGTTGTTGTTAGGTGACGTCGAATAGGTGTCTGACTCATAGCAACCCTAGGTACAACAGATGAAACACTATTGTCAGTGCTTCTCTGCTATCCATAGGGTTTTCAATGGTGAATTGTTTTTTGGGAGTGGGTTGCCAGGTCCTTGTCCCAAGCCTACAGCACCTGGTATTCCCAGGCAGTCTCCTACCCAAGGACTAACCACGCCTGACCCTGCTTAGCTTCTGAGATCTGACAGGATCAGATGCCACAGTGCTACAGCTGCATCATTCTTTTCCGCTGCTCCATATGCCAGTGTGCCATCCGCTCCTTGTTTGCTTCTTTTTCTTGTAGAGGCACCATATGTCCTGGTCCTCAGTGTCACTCATCCCCACCTGGCCTTTGTGGCTGACTTTCTGCTGAATCCCTATGGAGGTACATCAGACACCCTCACCTGACAACCATAAAACATCCGTGGTACACTTTTATAACCTAAAAATAAAACTTCCTTTCTTCCTTTGTAATTGTTCTGTATACTCCCTTATTGGAGGAAATCATTGTTTTGTTTACCTTATAATCAAAAACTTAAACTTACCATTAAAAATATTCCACTAGTCTATTCATATTGGAGATAACCATTGAGTGTAAGCTCCTTGTTAATTCATGGGGTTTCCCTTTCCCATTGCTTGTTATTTAGAGTATGTCTGCTGTGGCTCTTCACGAAGTGACTTTATGATTTGCTATATGATCAAGAATGTCTTTCTTCTTTCTCTTAGTACTGATAGATGCAGGTTTTATTTTATTTCTTTTGACATTTTAACTTAGTGCTGAGGGTTGAAGTCTACTTAGTCTTACAATGTTAAGATTAGTATTGACTTACTTTGAAGTGAATTTCAAGATGTATCATCCCAGAACTTATACTTTGCCTAAAGTCAATGGAGTCAGTTGATGATGTTGTTAGGAGCCATCAAGTTGCATCCTACTCATAGAAACCCTATGTACAACAGAATGAAACACTCCCTGACACTGTGCCATGCCCAGCACTATGTCAGTGCTTCTCTGCTGTTCATAGTTTTTGATGGCTGATAGTGTTCAGGATTGTTTCAGGAGTGGGCTGCTAAGTCCTTCTCCCATTTTTGCGGTGCTTAAGGATCAAACCTAGGGCCTCAGAGAGTGCAGAGCAGCACTCTACCAACTGAGCTAAACCCCATCCCCAATGGGATCAGCATCTGATGTTCACTCATCTGAGACTAAATACCTGATGTTTTACTAAAGTCAAATGCAGCTTTGCAGAAAAACTTTGGATGTGACCCTGTGGGTTCCTGAACTGCATTCCCTATTACCTCACTTGACCCTCACTGGGCCACATCTTGCCTCTTCCGCTCTGTGAACTCCAGAGAGCAGGGGTCACACATGAACACCACATGATAGTACTGAAATAGAGCTGCTCGTGACCATTGCCCAGAATGAGCCCCCGCACCTGCGCCCGCCTCTGTCCCAGGGCTCCCTCCTGCAAACGTTTCCTCCTGACATGCGATGCCATCCCCCTTGAGACTCTGAGCCACCTCTGTCTCACTCCTCACCCCACATCAGGCAGCCCCACCCTTACCTGCATTCCCAGCACTTTAAATATCTCCTGGCACTCAGAAGGCCACTTATCCGATGTTTGGGGAGCAGAACTGGGAGGCAAAGGCACCTGTACCCCAGACAAGTGGACGGCCAAAGACTAGGCTGGGGAGATGGGGAGACGGCCTTTCCTGACCTGGTTCCCTCTCTCCCTGTAGATGTGCAACGCTTTCCAGAATGCAGACGTCCTGATGCTCTTTGCAGGATGTCACCGTGAGTATCTGTCACCCTGAGAGAGGGCTGTGTCTTGTCTTGCACTCTAGGAGGTGGGAGGGGCCGCTCCTGAGGCGCTGATGCTCTGTGTGTTCTGGGTTTGGTTTGTAGCTTCTGTGGTCAGGGAGTTTGAGAAGAATGATTTCTTTGACGAGGGCATCAGCAAGGCCCACCTGTTCCTCAGCCTCCATGATGCTGTGCTGTTCGCCTTGCTGAGGAGGTTGCCAGACTCCTCTGAGTTAAGCGTGGATGAATCGGAGACAGTGATACGAGAAACCCACTCAGAAAGTGACAAGGTTGGAGCATGCGAAGGATCGGGGTTGGGGGAAAAGGGTTGTGGCAGGGGGAAGGGTGGGGGAAAGACAAGCAGTGTCCAGAAAAAGGTCTTTTAAGGTCTTTTTTAGCATGGCTGCACCAGAATAGGAAATGTTGAAAATGCTGTCTGACCAACTGGTAAATAGCAGAGAACCTGAGTCTCCAAGTGCCCCCACTACCGTGGCCTCGTGGTCCCATCCAGGACACTTCCCCAGCTGAAGAGAGGGTTCACTCAGCCCAGCGGAGGCCCAGGCGTGCTTTCACAGCCATCTTCATTAGTGCCATACCAATTGCTAACTAGTTTAAATATCCCCTTAGATACACTGTTAGAATCTACCCCACCCCAACTTTTGGTAAGAAAAATAAAACGGATGAACTAAGAGAGGTGAATAGCTACCATCAGGGAGAAGTTCCCTTCTGCCCTTGTATAATGCACTAACCCATGGGCAAGGCCAGAGCCTCATCATCTAATTGATTCTCTCAAAGCTGCCCTCTTAATCCTACCACAGTGGATCTTAAGTTTCCACATGAATTTTGGGTGCCAGACACTCAAACCATGGCCTCCCAAATCATCTCTTGAACAAGCCTTCTTTCCTTTATTGATCCAAGATGCCCTTTTCCTGAAACATATTCTTACGAAAACAAAAGCCTAGTTCTAGCTTAGCTTTCATTTCAGTGTCCCTCGGAGCTTCAGCCCTGCACCGTTTTGATTATGACTGCCTTATAACACATTTTAACATGTGTTCAAGAAGTCCTGTGTCCCCAGCATTGTGTTTCAAATTGTCCTAACTCATTATCACCAATTTTTTCTTCCAAACCAACTTTTAAATCTTCATGCTCCAAAAACAAATCAAAAACAAGCAAAAACCCTAATGGCGTTTTCTTAGAACTGCACTAAAAATATAAAATAAATTGAAAATTGATATCTTTATAGTATCTGTCCCTTCTATTCAGGAACATAGATATCTCTACATGTATTCAGTCTTTAAAAATTCATATATAGTAAGGTTTTATGACTTTATTCATATGCACTAAACCTAGACACTTTATACTTCGTATGGTTTATATTTTTATTGCTTTTAAAAATAAGATTTCATAAGTTGGGCATGATGGCACCTACCTATAACACCTGCTACTCAGGAGGCTGAGACAGGAGGATCTCATGAGCCTACAAATTTGAGATGAGCCTAGGCAACAAAGCAAGACCCCCTTCCTATCTCAAATTAAAAACAGCAACAATAAAATAAATTTTCTTTTCCATTAGATGTTCCAAAAGGAAATTACTAAGTTATAAAATCCTCACTGGTTCCATCCACTCCATAGGGAGTGTAGCATGGTTGTTGCTTGCTGCTTTTATTCAGATCTATGAGGAAAAAATGGAGCAAAAGGCACCAAAGGAGGACCTGAAAAATGTGCGATTCAAAGAGGGAAAAGAGGGGGAAAAGCTGTGGCTTGTGTCAGGTTACTGCAGACAATGAATGCACTACTGGTCCAATGATGGAAATTTGAGTAGGGTACAATTGGGACACAGAGGAAGCTGGGCATCTGGCTGGCCATCTTTGATCTAAATATGTAAGTGGATGTGAACATGATGGAGACAGTCAAGGCAGGGAAAATGAGCAGAGGTAAAGAGCAGTAGGCAACTCCAGGTGACTTTCTGGATAGAACAAAGGGAGGGTACCATGGTTAGAAGTAAAGGTAAAGAAGATGGCAGGAAGCCGGCTGACAAGTGGCCCTATCTACCTTCTCAAAAATTGGTAAGCTCAAGAAGACAATGTGTTTCAGAATGCTAAAACTATTGCTATTTAAATGGTTGATCATGAAATCCAGTTTAGCTAGGAAAGCCAGAGAGATCGGAAGTTAGGGACTGACTAAGCCTGAAGAATAGTGAGTAACTTAGAAAGCTAAGCGTGCAAAGGAGATGAAAAGCAGATGAAGGCAAGAAGTATTTTCTACTCTGCTAGGAATCCATGGTTCTGGTACCTTACATCCTGGTGCATTTTGAAATTTTCTTGATCCTTCAAAAGTTAAGTTAATTGGAAATTTTAACCCATCTTAATTATGTGTATTTCAGAATGACAAACCAAAATCACAAATGAGTGGTAGTCTTAAAGAAAGTCTCAGTTATGTAAACCCAGGCTTCCTGAAGGTCCAGCAGCCGGTAGAAGAGGAGTCAGAGTTTGATCTGGAGCTGGAGCCCATGCTGGAGTCAGAACAGGATGGGCTGGACCTCAACCTGGACTTGGATAAGGCGCTGCAAAACGGGTCAGAGATGGAGCCTGAATCGGAACTGGAGCCCGAGACAGAGCTGGAAACCGACCTGGAGGTCCAGCCAGAGCCTGAGCCAGAGCCTGAGCCCGAGACTGAGACGGAGCCCGAGACGGAGATGGAGCTGGAGATGCAGAGGAAGCCCGAGCCCAAGTCCAGGTCTCGGGCGCACAACCCGAGGCTGCGGCACTACTGGCCTGTGTACCGCCACTCACGGGCCTCCGGCTCGCAGCCTCAGATTCTGCCTCCCACGCCGTCGGAGGGGAGGCGGCCGCACAAGTCCTCCTAGTCCTCTGGGGCCACCGACAACAAGGATCCTGGGGGCTACCTGGGAGTGGGCGCCAGAAATCCTCGCCGTCCTTCCCACCCAACGGGGGCCCTGGGCCCAGAGACTTAGACGGGGAGAAACGGGCCAGGGAGAAACTGGCTGTACCTCCTCCTTCCTTACCTGGCCAGGGTGGCGCTCCTACACACCAACATGACCTGAGGGCCCCATCCAGGCTCCCCCTTCCCCTTCAGCCACACTCCTGGGCAGGATTCCCTTCTTCCCATGCCCCAGCACTGTTGAGTTTGTGCTGAGCCGTTTCTAACTTACTGCTCTCATCTTTGTTCCCCTTTCTCCAAAGAGATGAGGCACAAATAAAATACATAACTCCAGTTACCTGTGGATCCTTTCCGCACCTTCTCCCTTCTCAGTGTCCTGGATTTCCAAGGAAATGTTAAACGGGAGGGATCCCAGGAGGGAGTGGATATGGCCGGGAAAGATTATCAAGTATGAGAAAACTTGGGTAGCATTTGTGGCTTATATGCAGGACATCTCCTCTGTACTGATGGGGGAAGTAGGCAGGGAAAGCCGGGCCTGGAGGCTTGTAGCACAGGCCCAAGTGGACAGGACTTTGGCTGTCACTCCCAAGGGGTCCACATCTTATTCTCCCGCTGGCTTCCTGGGCCAATCAGCTGTGCCAACTGATGAGAACATCAGCTTTATAGAGCTCTTCCTGTCCTTCCGCTTCACACACATCTACTGCTGCTTTTTTTTACAGGTTGTAAGACATAGTCGGGGCTGGGATTTAGCTCAGTTGGTAGAGCACTGCGCTGCAGTCTCTGAGGTCCCAAGTTCGATTCCCAGCATCGCAAAAATGGGAGAATGACCTGGCAATCCACTCCCAAGGCAAACAGTCTGCCATTGAAAACCCTATGAGGGTCGCTATGAGTCGGATACCGACTCGACAGCACCTAACAACAACAACAACAAAGACATAGTCAATCTGGAATCGGTGTTCTTGGCAGGCCAGACATAGTGAAAATCTATGACAGGTACAAACCCCCCCAGAAGGAGAAAAAGTCAGTCATTACTAGTTTTGTCCAAATCCTTTCAAACAATTTCCTCCTTCCCTGTTTAAAAAACAAACAACAACAACAAAAAAAACATTGTCTACTTGTAAGCTAAACCCCCCCCCACACACAAAAAATACAGACCTCTGGTCAAAAGTATATGAAGTCTTGAACTTTATTTCCAAATCAATAAATATGACTCCTTCTGCTTTGGTATGCAATTTCTCTTGTTTGTTGAATGAAAGAAATCTTTGTTAGAATGTGGATGTGTTATCATAGAGACAGCATCTGTATTCACTGATTCTATAAGCACTAAGCATCTGTTTGCTACATGCATAGCACCTCAAACTGTGGGGATAGATAAAACGATTATTCTCACTTTATGCAAGTGTGAACTGAGACTCAGAAGTTCTATAACTAGCACAAGGTTACATATGGAATGATCTTGTATATATAAAAAGAGTTGGGGGCAGGGCATGGTGCTACATGTCTATAATCCCAGCCCTTGGGAGGTGGAGGCAAGATGATCATGAGTTTGAGACCAACTGGGGCTACATGGTAGGACCTTGTCTCTCAAAAGAAAAAAATCACTAAAACCACAAAACAAATGAACAAAAAAGAGGTGGGACTTATATGAGGTGTGGTCAAAATATACAGTCAATGTTTTAAAAAAACTTTTTTGCAAGCAGTGAAGTGGTCGCTTCAAGCATGCTAGCTTACTCCCTGAAGAGAGTGACAATGATAAGGGGTCAGCAACCACTTTGCCTTCCCTCGGAGGTGTCTTCTGCTTCTCCAATATAACGTGCTTTATGTTTATTATTTCACTGTGAAAGTGAGTCATACCAAGGTTAAATTAAAAATACCTTTTGGAAACAAATTACAGGATGCTCTTTGGTGCCTAAGAAGAGCTTAGCATACAGAATAATTCTTATATACAGAGCATCAGGAGATATGAATCTTCCTCATTTGATGTCACTGGCATCCATCGTAGCTTGAATCTCACTGGCTTTTTGGCCTTGAGATTTAGCTGTAAAGGCCTTAACATTGTACATAAAATTAGGGCATAGAAAGCAGTTTTGAATTACCTAAAGAGTTCAGCCATACCAGCTTGGTGTGCAATCTCAGATCTCTGAAGTTAAGCAGGGTTGGACCTGGATGGGAGACCACCTAGGAATACCATGTACTGTAGGCTTGGGAGAAGGACCTGAAAGCCCACTCCTGAAACTATCAGCTATCAAAATCCCTATGAATACCAGAGAAGCCCTCTCAGATATATGGGTGGACATGGCACAGTATCAGGTAGCACTTTGTTCTGTTGTACATAGGGTTACTATGAGTTGGATACCATTTGACGGCACCTGACAACAAAGAGTTCAGGAGAATTCAAACTTTAGGTGTTTTCCTTGGAGAACTTATTGGAGAACGTGGCACAGAAAATGCAGGCTCCCAATATAACCCACAGAGTTGAGAAGGCAAATCGTCCATTCCATGGCAGTGAAAGGGCAGTCACCCAATGATAAGTAAATATATAGATTTTTATTTGGATCCAAGAAATCACTGAAATGGACAATAAATAATTGTCACTAGCTAAAAGCTATGTTATTTTGAATACAAGTACAGTTAATTTGATAAAGAACAATACCTCTCAGCATATGAGATATATTTCAGACTAGTGTTCGTTCTTTAATGTTGCTCTATTTTTGAAATATTTTAATTGCAAAATTAACATCAGTTACAAAAATTCTTTTGAAAGCACTGTTATTGTTGTATGAAGATGATGTACAAATATTGAAAGTAGTCTAAATATAATTTATTTTTATTAGTATAGTTAAGTGTTGAAAAAATTAAACATTTGAATTTTGTTACAAAAAAAATTTTATTACAATAAAAGACATCTTGCCATAATTCCCTTCACAATACTCCCCCTTGCTTCAAACGCACTTACCACATCATTCTTGCCACTTTCTGAAGGAGTTCTGGAAGTCTTCTTTTGTGAGTGTCTTTAGTCTCATCCTCCATTATGATAATACTCCATGTCACACATGGCTTCTGTTACGGCAATCGGTGCCAACTAAAAACATTACAGTGTGTCCTCATCCACCTTATTCACTGGATCTGGCACAGTGTGACTCCTGGCTCTTCCCCAAAGTCAAAATGACCATGAAGGGTAAATGTTTTGAATCAATTCATCATATCAAGACATCCATGACAGTACACCTAAAGACACAAAAGAGGACTTCCAGAACTGCTTCAGAATTGGTAAGAACAATGGGTAAGTGTTCAAAGCCAGGGGAAGTATTTTGACGGGGACTGATGACAATGCATCTTTTACTGTAATAATTTTTTTTTTAATGATACTGAGGGACTGAATTCAGGCCTTTGTGCGTACTTTCCGAGCTTTCTACCACTAAGCTGCACCCTCAGCCATTTTAAAGTGTTTTATCTTGAGGAAGGGTCTTGCTAAGTTATGTAAGCTGCCTCTGACATCCAATCTGCAATCCTCCTGCCTTTGCTTCCCACATTGCTGGGATTCTAGGTGTGCACCACCATGCCCAGCTAATTTTTTTTTTACATTTAAACATTTACCATATCTCTTGATCACATCTCTTGTTTGTCCACCTTCAATCACTATAATGAAATATCTGAATCAGGCTAACTTTATAAAGAAAAGAGGTTTATTTAGTTTACAATTCAGGAGCTTCAAAGTCCCAGGTCAGAAGACTTCACTGGTTTGGTGTTTGGTGAGGGCCTAACAGCAGACAATGTCAAAACAGTAGGAGTGCATGTGGAAGTTAGAAATCACACCTCCAAACAGGAAAACAGAGAGTGATTCGGAGGCTTGGCTAGCTCAGGATTTCTATAAGAGCACCTTTTAGTTCCTTCTGAGGCCAGCTCCCCTAGTGACCTTAGGACCTCTCACTAGGCTCCAACTTTTAAAAGTTCCGCAGCATCTGGCCACATCACTAACCTGAGGACCAAGCTTCTAGCACAGGAATCCATGGAGAACAGACCACATTCAAACCACAGCAGAGCCCAGCTCACAAGATTCATTAACTTCATGTTTACTCAATGTCCTGAACTCCTACTATGTGCCAGGTACTGTTCTCAGGTGCTGAAGATATGAGATGAAGAGAATAATCAACAAAAGTTATTACAAATTGTGATATGTTCCTTTAAAGTGAAATACAGGAAACTGTGAGGGCATACATCAGAAAGACTGACCTAGATTCGGGTGTCAAAGAAGTCCTTCCTTTGACAATGACGTATGAGCTGGGATCTGCCGGGTGACCAGAGGTATGGCTTAAAGCAAGTTCCAGTGATTGCCAAGAGGCCAAAGCTAAATGGGGAGCCACGAGTGGTTACCATGGCTGAAAACAGAAGCTGAGCACCCAGAGACACAATCAGATGCCAGGACACAAAGGCCTCAACTAGAAACTGTGTCAAATCATGAAAAAGGAGGACAGCAGGAACAGACACAGAGAGTTGTCAAAACCAAGGCAACACGTAGCATTGCTAACAGAAAACGGAGAAGTGCACAGACAGCCTCATTTCTGCAGCGACCACCTTCTCCAGTTCCTGCCATTCCCTGTTTCCACTGGAAGAAAATCTTTAAGAACAGAATCCATGCCTTCTGACACTTGGGCAGGAAGTGGCAGAACTTACCATTTGGTCCTTTCTGCTATAAGTGCAACATGGCTAAATTTTGATTTTGGTGAGTGACTTCGGAAAGACCAATCAGATCTTGGACTATATCTTTTGTGTGTGTGTGTGTGGTACTGGGGTTTGAACCCAGGGCCTTGCACTTGCATGCTCTGTAAGTGTTCAACCACTGAGCTGCACCCCCAGCCCATTTTTTTTTTTTTTTACTTTTTTGAGACAGGGTCTCACTAAGTTACACAGACTGCCCTTGCTTTTGAACTTGCGATCCTCCTGCCTCCGCCTCCCAAGTTGCTGGGATTGTAGGCGTGCGCCACTGCACCCGGCATATAATATTTTGGTTTATGTTTTTCCCTCATTTTAATTACTATGCTGTTGTTGTTAGGTGCCGTCAAGTAGTGTCCAACTCATAGCAACCCTCATAGGGTTTTCAATGGCTGATTGTTTCGGGATTGCTTTGGGAGTGGATAGCCAGGTCCTTCTCCCATTTTTGTGGTGCTGGGAATTGAACTCGAGACCTCAGGGACTTCAGAGCAGCTCTCTACCAACTGAGCTAAATCCCAGCCCTGGACGATATCTTATCTTTTAAAAGTATTCTGGTATAAACCCATATCTCCTATCCCTCCCCAAAGTAATCAGATAAAGAAAAATTGCTAGGTTAACTAGTTATAAATAGTACAGCATTAAAGAAAGGGTAAAGCAGCAATTCAAAGGCTAGATCTTCTAAGATGCAGAGCATCTAAAATTCTAAGACATTTCAAACTTTACAAAATGGTATGGTTTCAACTGGTTAGCCTACTTTTCACAGCCTGGTCATCATTGCAGGTTTTACTCTCTAATAAGAACTTAGAGGAAAAATTCTAAAGTCTGCAAAACCAGTAAAGGCTGGATCTGAAAATGTAAATGTCTTAGCACAAAATTTTCCCTATCACTTAAAAAAAAAAAATCTCAAAGCTTCTTGTTCTATAGTAATGGGGCCAGGGCGATGAATTTTATATGTGGAGCTCTAAGTGGAATCCATAGAACTGCAAAAAAGTGATCTGGAGAAGAAAGTGGTCAAAAACTAGGTGACTCCAGGTAGCTGTCTCTAAATATATGAGGTGTCACAATGTGCAAAGACTCAACTACATTGCTTCTAGATTCAGCTCATTTCAGAACTAGAGGATGTAATAGCATAATCCCAAATTATTAATGATAGTGAGGGCATAGATTCTCAGGGCTATTTACCCCTCTAATCTCTTATATGGGCTAGGTTTAGCTCAGTTGGTAGAGTGATGCTCTGTACTCCCCGAGCACCCAGGTTCTATCCCGAGCACTGCAAAAATGGGAGAAGGATGTGGCAGTCCACTCCCGAAGCAATCCTGAAACAATCAGCCATTGAAAACTCTGGGAGAGGGGAAACAACGTAAAGAGATAAAGGGGGAGAGGATAATCTCAATGTAAATGATGCAACTTCATGAGTACATGGGAAAAATAAGGGAATGTAACCCATAAATGCATACGAGTTTTATTACATATTACGACCCATGAATACTGCAAATAGAAGGAGGACGAGCAGGAGGAGGAGGAGGAGGAGGAGGAGGAGGGGAGGAGGAGGGAGAGGAGGAGGAGGAGAATCAAAACTACTAAAAAGTTAATAAAAACCTTGCTTCTAGCTCTATTCCACCCTTCCACCCAAAATTCATTTTTTCCCATTTACATAACTTTATTATTTGTTTCTTTTACATGCTTTCGTCCCTTTAATATTTCTTTATACAAGAACAAGTGTAGCTATTTCTTCTTTTTGTTGTTCATTTGTTTTTCTGGGGTGTTTTGTTTTGTTTCGTTTTTGTTTTTTGTGGTTCTGGGGGTTGAACCTAGGGCCTCACACTTGCATACTCTGCAAGTGCTGGACCACTGAGCTGAACCCCCAGCTCATTTTTTTACTTTTTTGAGATAGGGTCTCAATAAATTACGCAGATTGCCTCTGGTCTGGAACTTGCGATCCTCCTGCCTCTGCCGCCCCAGCCACTGGAATTACAGGCATGCGCCACCATGCCCGGCTCTTTTTCTGTTTTATTTTTTGTTTGTTTGTTTGCTTATGCTTGTTTTTGTTTTTTCTATTTTGAGACTGAGTCTTGTTATATAGCCTCAGTTGGCCTGGAAAATTCCTCTGTAGGCCAGGCTTGTCTTGAACTTGCAGTGATCCTCCTGTCTTAGACTCCCATGTGCTGGGATTACAGATATATACCACCATGCCTGGCTTCACAAGTGTAGCCATTTCTATTTTAAAAAGAAGTATATATAAACATATATGGACATAGTCTTATGTTCTTCTTTTCTTGCACAAATGTTTATTATATACAGGGACTACCTTCAAAAAAAACTATCTTGAAGATTTCTAATATCAACATTAATCCAAAATTTTACGTTTGTTTGGCTGACTTTTTTTTGTCCTGAAGTTCAGGTCAGTTTTAATTTAAACTTTATTGAGACATAGTTGGCACATATTCACTGATACATCTTAAAGTACCCATCTGGGCAACTTTTAAAATATTGTATTTGCCCATGAAACCATTGCCATAATCAACATAATGAATGTATCTATCATAGAAAATTTCCTCCAGCCCATTTGTAATCTCTCTATCCTGGCCCTCCCCAAACACATCTCAATTCTCAGACAACCACAAATCTTCTTTCCATCATTACACATGGGGTCTCACATTCTAGAGTTTTACATAAGTGGAATTATACAGTATGCTCTCTATTTTTGGTCTGGCTTCTTTCAGCGTAATTATTTTGAGATACATACATGTTGCTGCATGTATCAAGTGTTCATCTTTTTATATTTAGTAGTAGTGTATTATATAGAACTATCACAATCTGCTTATCCATTCATCTGCGTATGGACATGTGGGTTGTTTCCAGTTTTTGACTATTATAAATAAAGGTGCTGTGAACAGTTATGTAAAAGTCTTTCCATGAATATATACTATCATTTCTCTTCAGAATAGAATGACTGAGTCATATGGTAATTGCACGATTAACATTTAAAATTTTTTTCAAACTGCTGTTCACAGCAGTAGTGTACAGAAATTTTATTTCCTCTCTAGCCTCATCAACACTAGTCTTTCTAATATGCTACTTTCTAATAAGTATGTAGTTATATCTCATTTAACTTGCATTTATCTAATGACTAATAATGGTGATAATTCTTTGATATGATTATTTGATATTCACATATGTTTCAGTTTTATTGATTTTCTCTATGATTTTTTCTGGTTTCTTTCCTTTATTTCCTCTCTGATCTTTGTTATTTCTTTTTCCTTCATTTGGGTTTCATTTGGCTTTCTCCTTTTAGATTCTTAAGGCGGAAGCTAAGTTCATTTATTTGGCAATTTCCTTTCTAATATTTGCATTTTTTATTGTTATTTGTGGTTGAGTCTTGTCCCACTCATAGTGATCCTGTAGACAACAGAACGAAAAGCTCCTCGACACTGTGCCATGCCCAGCACTATGTCAGTGTTTCTCTGCTGTTTATAGGGTTTTTGACGGCTGTTTCAGGAGTGAGCTAGCAGATCCTTCTCCTATTTTTGCGGTGCTAGGGATGGAATCCACGGCCTTAGAGCACTCAGAGCAGCACACTACCAAATGAGCTAAACCTCAGCCCAATATTTGTGTTTAGCATTATAAATTTCTAAGTACTGCTTTAGCTGCATTTCAAAAAATTTTGATATAGTATGTTTTCGTTCAGTTCAAAATACTTCTGATTTCAACCTTGCTTGCTTCTTTAACTTATGGCCTACTCAGAAGTGTGTTTAGCTTCCAAATATTAGGATATTTTTCAGTACTAATACATTATCTATTTCTCAATTAATCCTGTGATAGGGAGAGAACATGCCTTGCATGATGTGATTCATTTTGAGCTTTTTGAGACTTATCTTACATTCCAATAAAGATCTATCTTAGCAAATGACCTGTATGTATTTGAAAAGAATACACATTCTCTTCTTTGTGGAGGATTATTTTATAAAAGTCAATAAGGTCGAGTTGATACACAGTGTTATTCAAATCTAAATGATTACTGACTTCTGGCAACCCACTCCCAAAAATCAATCCATCATTGAAAACCCTATGAACAGCAGAGAAGCACTGACAATAGTGTTTTGCCTGTTGTACACAGGGTCGCTGAGTCAGATACTGACTCAAGGGCACCTAACAACAACAACATCTAGTTGTTCTAGCAATTATTGAGAGAAACATATTGAAAATTCCAACTATAATTGTAGATTTGTCTATTTTGTTTTGCAGTCTATCGGTTTTCACTTATGTGTTTGGTGCTAGGTTTTTATGTGCCCAGTATTTCGCTTTGTTATGTCTTCTTCATGAATAGATCCCATTTAGTCATTATGAAATGAACTTTTTTGTGCTTGGTCATACTTTTGCTCTCAGATTTATTTGTCTACTATCGACATTGTACCTTTCTTTAGAATAGTGTTAGCATAGACTATCTTGTTCTATCCTTTTATTTTTAATTTATCTATGTTTTTAGATTTAAAGTGGATTTCTTGTAAGTGGTTATTATAGTTTGAATAAAAAATGTCCCCCAAAGGTTTCTCTCCCTTTCTTTCTCCCTCCCGGCCTCTCTCTCTCTTTCTCTCTCTCTCTCTCTCTCTCTCTCTTTCTTTCTTTCTGCAGTACTTGGGGGTTGAAACCAGAGCCTCATGCTTGCATGCTTTGCAAGTGCGGTACCTCTGGGCTATAACCCTAGCCCATTTTATTTTGAGACAGGGTCTCACTAAATTATGCAGACTGCCTCTGACCTCAAACTTTTGATCCTCCAGCCTCTGCCTCATGAGTCGCTGGGATCACAGGCATAAGCCACTGCGCCTGGCTTCCAAGCTCTTATTTCAATGCTAGGTTCCAGGATGGGGGTGCTGTTCTGGGAGGCTGTGGGACTTGGGGAGGTGGGATCTAACTGGTGGAAATAGGTCACTCAGGGAGGGCCTTTGCAGCTTTTTCCCTGGGCCACCAATTCTGGTCAGTCTCTCTGCTTTGCCACGATGTGACAGTCCCTGTCACAGGCTTTGCCACTGCTCTGCCATGCTTCCTTGCCACCATGGCCTGAAATCCTCTTAACAGTGAGCCACATAAACCCTTCTTCCATTATGTTTTCTCAGGTATTTTGGTAACACCGACAGGAAAGCTAGCTAACGTAGAAAATTGGTACCAGAGGAGTGGGGTCATGAATGTACCAAAATGTGACCATATGCTTCTTAATGCATTGGCATTTGTTGGTGGGAGGAGTTTGGAAGAGTTTGGAGGTGTGGGCTAGAGAAGCCTCAGAATGCTGTAAGCAGGGTTTAATAGGCAGTTCTGGCAGAGAGCTCAAAAATAAGGACTCCTTTGGGAATTGGGTTAGAGGCCATTTGTGTTACATTCTGCCCACATCCTGAAAATTTGTATGAGGCTGAATTCAAAAGTAATGGGCTGATTAATTTGGTGGAGGAAATTTCAAGACAACATAGCATTCAGGCTGTGGCATGGTTGTTAGGGGCTGCTTTTAGTGAGGTGGACAGTGAGAATTCAGAGCAAAATGCAGAACAGAAAGATTTGAAAAATGTGTAGTTTGGCTGAAAAACAGCCTTGTTAAAGTAACAGATAAAGAAACTGTGGTTGTTAAAGAGATCATTACCACTAAAGAGAAGCCACACACTCTGAGTTGGAACAATAGGAATGCCTTGAGGGCAAATCAGGAATTGTCAAAACCCCACTCTTCCCAGGTGCCAGGATCTGAAGTTGAAAACTCATTTGAAAGACTTTCCTTTGAAAAGAGAATGTCTGAAAAGCAAGGGCCTCTTAGGCACCCTGCTCTCAAAGGGCCACCTAGGGGAGTTTTCTTCTGGGCACTCAGAGGCCACTGTGGCCATGGTTGCCCATCTACCACTTGAACTGGCAGCAGACATTGGTGGTATTGTCCACATGGTGCTGGTTTTGCAGGCATACAGAATACAAATGTTACGAAGTCATGGAGGTTCCCATCAATGTTCCAGTACAAGGCTTGGGAGGCCAAACAATGTTTGGTAGGGTTGGTTTCCCAGTGGAAGGCCCTAGAAAGTGCACTGCGTGAAAATATGAGGGTGAAGCCCAAGCTGCTGTGGAGACCCCAGGATGTTAGAGATGCTAGCAACATGGAACATCTGCCAAGGAAAGCTGCCAGCAGTGAGGGGAGCCAACCTTGGCCTTCAAATGGCAAAGTTGTAGGAGCAGGGCTTCCCAGGCTTAATGGAGAACAGAGCTGCAGGATTTGATGTTTGCCCTGTGGGATTTTGGTCTTGATTTTGTCTGATCTTTTCTTACTATCCTCCTGCCTTTTTTTTTTTTTTTTTTTTTTTTTTTTGTCCAGGTGGTGGATTGAATCCAGGGCCTTGCACATGCTAGGCAAGCGCTTCACCACTGAGCTGCACCCTAAATCCTTTTTATTTTTTATTTTTTGAGACACAGTCTCACTAAGTTACATGGGCTGCCTCTGGCCTTGAGCTTCTGCTCCTCCTACCTCAGCCTCCTGAGTTGCTGGGATTATAAGCATGCACCATGGTGCCTAGCTCTGATCCTTCCTTTTGGAATGGGAATATCTACTCTGCACCATTGTATATTGGAATTATGTGACTTCTTTTTGTTTTTGCAGGGACTCACAAGATTATGCCTTGAGTCTCAATTGAGACTTTGGACTTGGACTTTTGAACAATGTTTAGACTATTAAGACTACGGGGTCTCTTGAAGTTGTGCTAAATCCATTTTGCATTATGAGATGGCCATGACCCTTTGGGGACCAGGGGCAGAGTATTGTTATGATTTGGATAGAAAAGGGCCTCAAAGGCTCATAGTTGAATACTAGGTCCCCAAAGGGTGGCACTGTTTTGGGAGGCTTTGGAACTTTGGGAGGTGTGACTTAGCTGGTAGAAATAGGTCAGTAGGGGCAGGCCATTGGGGGTTTTCACCCAGGGCCCCTGTTCTGGTCGGTCTCTGTTCTCTCTGTCCACCATGATGTGAAGGTCTGCAGCCACAGGATACTCTGCCATGCCTCCCCATCACTACAGACTGAAATTCTCTGAACTATGAGCCAAATAAATCCTTCCTCCTTTGAGTTATTTGATCAGGAATCTTGGTAACAGAGACAAAAAAAGCTAACTAACACAGTGTCATACAATTGGGTCTTGTCTTTTCCTCCCTTGTTTGGAAATCTTTTAATTCAGATATTTACATAACTTATATTTAGTATGATTGTTGGTATATTTTGGTTTGAGTCATCACCTTATTGACTTTCATTTGTATCATCTGCTCTTTGCTCCATTTATCCTCTTTTTGCCCTCTGAATTGAGCACTTTCAGTGATTCAATTTTATCTCTTTTGTTGGATTATTAGCTATAATTCTTGTGGTGTTGGAGAACTGAACCCAAGGCTTCAAGCACACCAGGGAAGTGCTCTACCACTGAACTACATTCCCAGCAACTACAACCCTTTGTTAGGTTCTTTTGGTGGTTGCTTTAGAGTTTACAGTATACATCTTTAACTTATAACAATCTACCTTTAAGTATTATTATATGCATACTTGATGTATCATATAAGAACTTTACAGCATTGTGGTTACATGTTTTCCTTCCCAACCCCTGTGCTATTATCATACATTTTGCTTCTACACACATTACATATTGCAATTATTTTTACTTTGAACAATTATCTTCTTAGAAGACTTAATTATGAAAAAATAAATATTTACCTTTACAGTTAGCATTTCTGTTGCTCTTCATTTCTTTGTGTAGATCAGATCCATCTGATATCATTTTCCTTCTACTTGAAGGACTTCATTTAAGTTATAGGGACCAGAGGCAGTCTGTGTGATTTAGCAAGACCCTGTCTCAAAAAGTAAAAAAAAAAAAAAAAAATGGGCTGGGGGTGCAGCTCAGTGGTACAGCACTTGCAAAGCATGCAAGGGTGAGGCCCTGGGTTCAACCCCTAGTACCACAAATAATAATAAAATAATAATAATAATAATAAGAAGAAGAAGAAGAAGAAGAACAACAACAACAACAACAACAACAACAATAATCAAGACAGGGAATGCTAGGTATGAGGATAGATGTATCTTCATTTGTTTGTTGTTATTAGGTGCTCTCAAGTTGGTGTCCAAATCATAGCGACCCTATGTACAACAGGCGAAACAGCTTCTCTGCTATTCATAGGGTTTTCAATGGTGGATTGCTTTTTGGAGTGCACTGCTGGGTCCTTCTCCCTCTTCATGTGTAAGTGCTCAGATTTCAAAATGTCAAAGAATTGTGAATGAAAATTGCAAGGGCAGTCTTTAGCTGAAGAGGAACAGGAACTTTTCAGAAAGTATATTCTGACACTGTCCACAAGCAGCCCCAAATACCATGGCTTATGTTCTCTGAATAATTCCACTTTTGAAAAGACCTGTAGAAAAACAGTTGGGAGACGAAGAATGTACATCGAAGAGAGAATGAACAACAGAGAATAGCTACTACTTTTAAGAATAATATCTAGAAGAGTAAAGTTCAGAATAGGTAAACACTGTGAACTTGGGGGGAAATCAGTGATTTTTAAAGTTACATTTAAAGCAAAAACTAAGTGGGCTGGGGATGTAGCTCAGTTGTAGAGTGCTTGCCTAGCATGTGCAAGGCCCTGGTTTCGATCCTCAGCATAGGCAAAAAAATAGAAAAGGAAAAAAAAAAAAAGGAAAAAAAGCAAGAATTAGAATTAAAATAAGAGGAGGGGAGGCAGAACATTTATATGAACACTTTATAGAGATCTTTGTCGAGAGAATGTAGGAAAACATGAGAGAGAAAAGTCAGTTCTGGGCAATCAGTGCAGTGAACCTCAACAGGGACTTTGGGAAAACCCTCAAACGAGTTATTCAATAGAAGGTTAGTCAGCTCTCAGGGAGAGACTCAGTCATCAGGGTTAGACTAGGTATGATTGAATTATGGCAATGTCCAGCTCAATATGGTTTCTTCTTGGTGCATTTGCAGTAACTGTCTGGACATTAGCTTCCTTGTCATAGGATCCCTCTCAGAATTTCTCTCTCTCATCCTGATGTGGCTTCTCTTTTTCTTCCTCAGCAATCTTATTTTGTTAGTAAATTTTCAGTGTACAACTTCGTGGGCCTCGAGATGACATTTCCATACACACATTTCATTGTACATCACTCAGTTTCACTTTCCCATTACCTTATCATGGCCCCCTCCCCGCCCTCTCCACCAATGGCCCCCTTCTACTTGCATATCTTGTTTGGTGTATATCTTTATATATAGATAGATCCCAATTTTGCTATGAGAGTAAAATACGTGATATTTCCTTTCTCCCATTACCCTTTCTTCTTGCCCTTTCCCCCTTCTCTTTAGTTCATTGTCTTTCCCTACATAGTTCCCTTCTGTTTTCATGACCTATATATTTTAATATTGAATATATATTGAAGTCTAACACTCACATATAAGAGAAAACATGTGATGTTTGTCTTTCTTGGTCTGGTTTATTTCACTTAAAATAACCATCTCTAGTTCCATCCATTTCCAGCAAATGCCATCATTTTGTCCTTCTTTATTGCTAAATAAAACTCCCTGGTGTACATACACCACAATTTCATTATTCATTCATCTGTTGATGGACACCTAGGTTGATTCCATATCTTGGCTACTGTAAACAGCACCACTATACATATGGATAAGCAGGTATCTCTATGGTATGTTGACTTACTTTTCTTTGGGTATATACTCAGGAATGGTATTGCTTGGGTCATATGGTAATCTTATTTTTCAGTTTTTTGATTTCCATGGTGGCTATACTAACCTGCATTCCCATCATCCTGATTTTTTTTTTTTTAATAAACTACAGATGATTTATTTGTTAATTAAACAAATATCTGAGCACCTACTAAGTGCCACACAGGAAACCTAGAAAGGGTCCCTAAGTTCACACAGTTTACTTCCTGGTGGGAAGTTCCTTCCCAATTCTGGGATTTTTTCCTAGCCTTCAGCTCTTCTTTATCTTTGCCAAGCCACCTACAGTGTCCCTGAGCCAGCACAACCCTTGGTCTCCAGGGCTTTACTTTCTCTCTCAGCTCTCCTTTAGTTCTCAAAGTTAAAGCAGAGAGAAAAGACAGGGCTGCAGCCTTCCTTGGCCAAGAGGTTCTGTCCTCTTTCACAGTATGCCCAGAAATGCTATCATTCAGGTTTCACGCAACAATCTATCAATTATCTAAATTTCAAATTTGGCAAACCTACCTTTCCAGTCTCACCTATTTCATACCTACAGTCATTACCTGCTCCAGCCACCACCCACGAGTTTGTAGGCTGTGCCTTTTTGCTCAATTGATCTTCTCACTCAGGAATACCTGACATCTCCTTCCCCACCAACAGCAATCCTACACATTTCCCAACACCCAGCCCAAAAGCTGCCTCCTCCCTGGCAGGACTTAATTACTTGCTTTGCTCAATAAGTCCAGGTCCTCATGCTGGATTTGTGCCTTACTGTTACATTCTCATTTTCCTTTCCCAATTGATTACTTGTCTGTCTTCTCCACTGGAGTCCCACTTCTTTCAGAGCAAAGGTCTTCAGAGTTCTACCCTGTCCAGCTGCAGTACAATATACACCACATCACAAGGTTTCAATCACCAGCAGACTGTATATTCAACAGTAGTCCCAGAGATTATAGTAGTCATCTATAGATTGTAGTCATCTTAGTTTGCGCAAGTACACTGATGTCCCCACAATGACAAAACCACCTTCTGATGCATTTCTCAGAGCACATCCTTGTCTTTAAACCATGCATGACTGTACTTTACAACAGGGGTTGGCAAGCTAAGGCCTCAGCTAAGAATGATTGAAATGGTTGAAAAAAAGATCAAACAGAGATGAATATTTCATAACACGTGAAAAGAATATAAAATTCAAATTTCAGGGCCTATAAATAAATCTATATAGGAGCACAGCTCGTATTTTCTGAATGCTTTTGAGTTCCAATGGCAGATTTGAGTAGTTGAGAAAGAAATCTTGAGGTCTGTAAAGCCTAAATATTGACTATATCGCTAATTTCAGAAATACTTTGCTGATCTTGTTTTACAGTAAGGAAGGGATGACTGAATCACTGAGTTGAGGCGCCAAGATCCTGACTATATATCCTTTCCAAGGTGTGTGTGTGTGTGTGTGTGTGTGTGTGTGTGTGTGATGGAGAAAGTAACTATCTTGTCTTTCATAAACATCAAATGAGATAATGCACTTATAAAGTATAAAAACATCCTATGTAAACCTTATCATGTACTGCAAAGTGGTAAAACAAGGAAACATTAAACGTTGTTCTATTTCCCTTTCTCTTTCTTCCTTTACAACTTACCTTTGAACTTGAGTATTTATTTATTTATAGTACTAGGGGCTGAACCAAGGTCTCAAGCATACTTTTTGCAAGCGCTCTACCACCCGAAAGCGCTTTCTTACATTTTATCTTGAGACAAGGTCTCCCTAAATTACACAGAGTGCTTCTGCCCCGGAACCTGCGATCCTCCTGCCTCCGCCTCCCGAGTCGCTGGGAGTACCAGCATAAGCCACCAAACACTTGAAATTTTAAGAGAAAGTCCACTTGTGAAGTGATAAGCTTTTAAATGACAGGATCGTGGGTTCCCTCCTTCCAGTCTTTCTTTCGTATTGCTCCTCCTTTTCTTTCTGACACGTACATTATCTCTTTTCATTTTCTTTAGTGTCTTAATCGGCCCTCAGGTTAGCTCAGGTTGGAAGTGGGGCATACGTGATCAATCTATTTTACAGGGCAGGAAACTGAGGCAGATCCCAGTGGACTACAGGGCCCTGACTCAGCACGCCAGGCGCCCTCAAAGCCGCGCTCCAGCCTCTGAGAGGCCACCAACCAACAAACAAAATGACCCTGATCCAACCAGGATTCCACCGCCCAGGTTCCTCCCAGCCTCCGCCCTGCCTGCCCCGCCCGGGCCCCCAACCCCCGTCCCCCAGCAGGTGGTAGGCTCCGCGCCCAACGCGCAGGCGCGCGGCGCCGGGGGCGGGGCGCGCGCGGGCGCGGATTTGGGCCGCGGCGGGAGCGGGGCTGCCAGGGGAGTGCGCACGCGCTCGGCGGTTACCGGCCTTGCCATGGAGCGGAAAGGTGAGCGGGGGAGCGGCCTCTGCCACGAGGGGCAACGGCCTCCGGGGCGAGGCTGGCGTCGGCGCCCGGCGCTGCCCTCCGCGGCCCGGCCCGGCGTGCGGGCCCTGCTCCGCGCTGGCGCAGCCCCGCGCCCCGGGTCCGTGGGCTGCGGCTCCGCGGCCCGGGCGCCCCCCGCCCCCGGCGGCCGGCGCCCCAAGTGCCGCGCCCGGCCGGCTCGCGCCTCGGCACCGCCCCCGAGCCCGGCCGCCCGCCCCGGGCCCCGGCCCGCATCCCCTCGGGCGCCCCCCGCCCGGGAGCTGCTCCGAGTCCCGCGGCCGGGCCCGGCGCCGCCGTGGGGGCTGTGCGCTTGTCCCGGAGCCCGGGTCCCGGCGGCCGCTCACCCGCCCCTCTCTCCCGCAGTGCTGGCGCTCCAGGCCCGAAAGAAGAGGACCAAGGCCAAGAAGGACAAAGCCCAGAGGAAGTGAGTCTGCGCCCGGCACCCCGGCCTCGGGGTTCCCTGGGGTCCTCGGGCTCCTCGGTCGCGCGCGGGCTCCGGGCGCCCCGTGGCCCCGCCACATGGCTCGGGGCACCGCGTGCGGGGCCTCTGCGGCCCGCGCCAGGCCGAGCCCCGCACCCCAGGTCTGCTGGGGAGGCCGCAGGGGGAACGCAGAGCCCAGAGCCCGCCACCTACCTGGGGCAGGCGCGCGTGCGCCGCAGAGGCACCCCGGAGCCGGTGGATCATTGGAAGTCGGTGACCCTGCTCCCCTCCTCGCTGGCCGCCCGGCGCTGACTCGCCGCGTCTGTCTGCCCCGCAGGCGGTCAGGAACTTCTTAAATGAGTTTTCCGTGTTTATTCTTGGCTCTGCCAGCCGCACGCTCCGTTCCCTAAAGGAGGGCACCGAGCTTTCCCCGGATAGGTTCGCTCCTGGGCCCGTAGACCGCGGTGTACGCGCGGTTGGCGCGCAGTGCCGCCTCTCCTCCCAAACCGCAGGTCCTTAACGCCCAGCACAGATACTTTTGTGGAGTTACCGCAGGAGTGCCGGGGTAGTTCTTCAGCCTGCGTCTCAGTGACTCTGGTTTTGTGTTTTTAGTGCCACATTGTAGGAAACAGAAAAGTTGGTCACAGGCTAGCAGGGGTGCCCTTGAGGGAGGGCTTCAGCAAATGAGGCTTAACTCTAAAAACTTTTATTTTGTTCTAGTGTTTACTTGCAAGGGCTCTTGGGAATTATCTTAGACAATTTGTATTCAGCAAAATGTTCTCCGTCTACCTCTTAATTTTGGATGCACTATTTTCTGTAATTTTCCATTTATTTGGTGTTTTGTGGTGCTGTATGCCAATCAGTTCTCTCTGAGCTGATGTAACACATTTTGGAGATCTTCCTAGGTCAGCCTACTGAATGACAGTACCAGATAGAGATGGGTGTGTTGTTTTTGCAGGCTACCTAATATTTGGGGAGAGCACTTAATGACTTGTCTCTTTCAATAGAGCCAAAGTGGTTATTGGCCTCACCTTTTGCACCTCATTTTCTATTGTCTGTCTTAAGAAATTTTTTATTTTGTAAGTACTTGATGATCAAGGCATGTGTAAGTGTATGTTTACTTCTTGATTATCTATCTATGGGTTATTCAAAGCTATTTTGAAATCTTAGATTGATTTAATGGAAACACCAAGGAGCTACCCTAATTCTAGTATGCAGTACAAATTTAAATCTCTTTTGTCTCTTAATTTTGTTATTCCATGTGGAACTGATAAGAATGTGTTAATGTATGTTTCCTACTTATGTAAAGTAGTGATTGTTCTTAATCATTTTATTTTTTTGAAGTGCTGGTTTCTCAGGCCATCTTTCCTGGGCAGTCATTCCATTTGGGATTTAATCTTGACATTAGCCTGAATCAAACCATAGTTTGGTAGGTGAATGTATATGAATGATCATATGCTCTTATTTTTAACAGCAGACATTTATTGCTTTAGAAGGTGTATGTAGGCCATATACTTTATTTCTAAAGTCAAACATCTACTTTAGTATTCTACCCCTCTGTTCACTACTGTAGGTAACCTAGAGTTATCTGTGTTCTTAATTATTTCTAGGGCTTCACCTGGGTGAGGTGGTACATGCCTGTAATCTCAATGACTCAGGAGGCTGAGGCAAGAGGGTCACCGGCTAGAAGCAGCCAGTATAATTTAGCGAGATCCTGTCAAAAAAATAAAAAATGAATTGGGAGCGCAGCCCAGTGGTAGAGTGTTGGAAAGTATGTGCGAGGCCCTATGTTCAACTCCCAGGTGCTGCGCAAAAAAAAAACAGGTCTTGGAACCAGAGAAAAATTGGGTTCAGGTTTGGGAATGGGTTCAGTATGTTAAAATTTAGAGGGTTCAGGTTTAAAATTTTAATTCTGTGTGTAGATATGTGAATGAAGTTTTTTCAGTAGTTTGTTTTTTGTTTTGTTTTGTTTTTTAATTTTTAAATAGCTAATGTTGTTGTTGTTGTTAGGTGCCCTCGAGTCGGTATCCGACTCATAGCGACCCTCTGTACAACAGGGGAAACACTATTGTCAGTGCTTCTCTGCTGTTCATAGGGTTTTCAATGGCAGAGTGATTTTTGGGAGGGGGTTGCCCGGTCCTTCTCCCAAACCTACAGCTTCTGGTGTTCCCAGGCGTTCTACCATCCAAGTACTAACCAGGCCTGACCCTGCTTAGCTTCCCAGATCTGACGGGATCAGATGCCATAGGGCTACAGCGGCAGGCAATAGCTAATGATATCCCAGAAAACAAAAACAACAACAAACAAACATGAAAAGCTGAGCCTGAACCCATTTTCACTGGATTCAGGCTCAGAAATTTTTTTTTAATACCTGAACCTGAATGAGTTAAGGATTCTAGTTTGGGTTTGGTTTGAAGCTCTGCTGCCTACACATAGGATTTAAACCAAAACTGGAACTGAACCCAGGCCCTCTACATTTTGCTATATGGAACTTGTACCTGAACCTGAACCCAAACCCAGTTTTTCACTAGTTTGAAGCCCTGATTATGGATAATGTAACCATTATTTTAGGGTTAGGATTTAGCTCAGTTGGTAGAGTGCTGCACTAAAGTCTCTGAGGTCCCGAGTTCGATTCCCAGCACCGCAAAATGGGAGGAGGACATGGCAATCCACTCCCAAGGCAATCCCGAAACAGTTGAAAACCCTATGAGGGTCGCTATGAGTTGGACATTACTCAACAGCACCTAACAACAACAACCATTATTTTACTGAATAGTTATTTCATCTTGTACATCTTTGACTCCTGAAAATATATGTGAATGAACTTGCCTCCATTTGCATTTAATCTCAGAGGTTCTTTGTTTTTGTCTTCAAAATTTTCCATTTTTCCAAATTTTTCTTTGTAATTTTTCCTCCCTCCCATTCCTGTTGCTCTAGTATCTAAGGTAGCTGAAATGTCTAGTTAATTATGTTGGTTATTGTACTGTGTCAGAAGTTCAAGCCGCACCTGACTCAGGTAGCTTAACTCTGTACTATGACTTCTCACTGCACTCCCAAGAACTTCTAGTTATTTTGTAAAGGCAAACTACTAGTTATCAGATTAGTTAGGAACAAAGTCTGAGGAAAAAGGCACATCATAGAGTTTGATCTTGGGAATGAGATCTGGGTTTAAATTCTAATTTTGCTACTTTTTGGCAGTCTGACATTGGACAAGTTAGTTAAGGAAAGAGAATTGTATACTTTTTAGGACTGGGTGGTTCAGTTATAATGAAAAGTGGCCAGGACCTAATGGTACAAAAATAAAAGTTTTCAAGTGTAAAATTTTGGAAACGTTTGCAAGTACATAACTAAATAGCATCCTTAGTAATTTAGTCCTGGAATGGATTTTCGGTCCTCTGATTTTGTAAATTTTGTGTAAAACTAGAATCCACATACTTGAAATAATGTGCTCAAGATCATGGAGATGGATGTTATAGAGTTGGAGTGCCTGGCATTAACTATTTAGTGATAACTCCATTGTACTTGACATAAAGGAAATTGAAGTTTGTAAAATTACTTCTTTAGAAAATTGTAAAGCTAGGATTTGAACCTAGGTCTGACATGCTCTGTAGCCCAGGTTACTAACCACAATGTCTAGACTTAAAATTCCTTTTGATGTCTCTTAAGGACAAACAAGGTAGGCTGTGTGAAAAGAGGCATCTGAATGGAGAACCTTGGGATACCTGGGTGTTTGGGCACCGTTTTGTGACTCACTATTTTTTGTTCCTGAAAGAACACAATACTTTGTTTCCCTTTGAGCACTGAGATTTCAACATGTATACCAATGTTGTTATAGGGACCATATGGGTCATAGGGACATTCAGAGGGTTTTCAATGGCTGATTGTTTTGGTATTGCCTCTGGAGTGGATTGCCATATCCTGCTACCATTTTTGTGGTGCTGGAAATTGAACCCGGGACCTCAGAGACTGCAGGGCAACATTCTACCAACTGGGCTAAATCCCAGTCCATGTATACCAATAGATGTGTGCTATGTCTGTTTGCCATAAGCGTTTATAATTTAACAGTTGATGACTGCTTTTGAAATTGTTTCTATGGAACACAGTATCAGTGGATTTTATACCTAAACTTAATTACTTAGCTCAGGAAGTTAAGTTTGGAGTAATTTTCACTTTATTTGCAGTTAAATAACTTTACAGATATGATATAAATTTGGCAGTAAAATTTAGTTGAACTGGGGGGTACTTTTGCTCATTCTAGTTCTCACTGGCCTGCTGCGGTAGCCCTGTGGTATCCGATCCCGTCAGATCTCAGAAGCTAAGCAGGGTCGGGCCTGGTTAGTACCTGGATGGGAAACCGCCTGGGAACACCAGAAGCTGTAGGCTTGGGAGAAGGACCTGGCAACCCCCTCCCAAAAATCAATCTGCCATTGAAAACCCTGTGAACAGCAGAGAAGCACTGACAATAGTGTTTCCCCTGTTGTACAGAGGGTCGCTATGAGTCAGATACCGACTTGATGGCACCTAACAACAACAACAACAACAACAGTTCTCACTGATCTGTGGAGTCAGAGGAGAGGGAGATGGTTGGTTTTATTTTTTAATTTTCCAGAAATGTAAATGGTTGCATTGAAAATTTAGAAGAGAAAATGCTTAAAAAGTCCTGTCACTTTTGTCTAGTAGGAAGTAAAGCAAATATACTCCAAATGGTTTTTTAAAATAGTCCTGGGTGCCTTTTTACCTAACAATGCAGCCTGAAACTTGGTTCTGTATTATATAGTATACATCCTTAAACACACACACACTCTTTCTCTCTCTCCCTCCCCCTCCCTCCCTCTCTCTCCTTACCCGCCCCCAGCCTCACCATCTGTAGCCAGTTGGTCTATAAAGGGGCTGTCTTCCCAGGTGCTGAAATTCCAGGCGTGTGTCCCATACTCAGGTCTTCAGTCCCTTTTCACTAAGTCTTAGAAGTGGTTCCGTATTGAGACACGGAGGAGTAACCGCATACAGCAGTCCATTAAGTGGATGTACTATAATTTATTTTAGTTCCTTTTAACAAACATTGTGTACTTTTTAAGACAAAAATGGGGTCATTGGCATATTTTTCCCCAGTTAACATGAATAGTTTTCATAAGATTAAATGTTCCACTGTAGGCCATTTCTAGTTTTTCAGTTAATTAAAACTGAGATGATTAATCTTTTGACTAAATCATTGCTTATATCAGTGATTATTTCCTTAGGGTATATTCCTAGAAGTGATATTACTGGTATTTATATTTTAAAGATTTTAAAATTCATATTGTTAAGTTTTCTCCAGAAATATTTAATCTATTTAACTCCTGTAGAACACTTACTATATCCTAATCATTATTTTCTATTCTTCGCGTATAGGAATGAAGGGGGAGAAAATCTCTGCTGCCTAGGGAGTTTTATTTTAGTGGGAAGGCAAACGGAATAAACTATAGATACAGTGATAAGTAAATTACACAGTAATTTATATTATGTGGTAAGGTGGAAGATAAAATGGATTGACAAGTGGGGATATGTTTGCAGCTTTAAAGAGGGTGTTGGAGGCCACTTTGAGAAGGTGACATTTCAACAAAGACTTGAAGGAGGACTGCCCAAGGCGGTACACAGAGAATGGAAATGTTCCTGCATTTCCAGCACAGTAGAGACTGCTAGCAGCCAAAACACAGTAATAGTACTTGAAAAATCTTTCCAAATCTGGTTATCTGTAAGGTCTCTTGTTTTCATTTTAATTTCCCTTTTTTTCCCCCTTTTGCTGTACTGGGGATTGAACCCATAGCCTTGTACATGCTAGGCAAGTGCTCTACCTCTTGGTGAGCAACACCCCTGGCCCTTGCCCATCTTTTATGTTGGGTATTTGGTCCTCTTTTTCTTCATCCTAAGAGCTCTTTATTAGACATATGTCCTTTCTCATGTGTCATATTTGTATTTCTCATTACTGGCTCTTTAGATTTCATGTGTTTTTGACATAGTGATTTTTTTCTGATGTGGCTAATCGTTTGCTTTTGACTTTTGAAACTTTCAGTGTCAGCTGTCACGTCTTTCTTGAATTGCATTTTATTTGCAACTTCATTAAACTTAAATATGTACTTATTAAATTTCATTTCCAAAATTCCCCTTGTCAGAAATATTTTTTTCTCTTCTACCTCAGCAAGTTTATATGTTACCATATTTTGCTTATATTGGCATTCATACTAATGAAGGCCCAGGATTGCCAAATTACTTGAAACCAACAACTTACTAAAGTGCTAATATAAATATCACTGGCTGCCTAGGAATTCCCTTGTTAAAAGTGAAGACAAGACAGATGATCATCTAGGATCATGTTGTTGTTTTTGTTGTTGTTAGATGCCGTTAGTGGGATACAACTCATAACAACCTCATGCACGCCAGAAGAAAACACTCCCGGACACTGTCCATGCCTGGCACTCTGAATTCTCTCTGAATAGCAGAGAAGCACTGACAATAGTGTTTCACCTGTTGTACGTAGGGTCACTGTGAGTTGGACGATGGCACCTAACAACACAGAACTATAATAACATTTTAGAATTGTTTAAAAGTAAGTCTTTTTTTTCAGTACTGGGGGGGCTGAACCGGGCCTTATACATTCTTTCCAGGTGCTCTGCCACTGAGCTGTACTCTCAGCCCCTTTTTAGAAATTTTTTATCTTGAAACAGGGTCTCACTATGTTACCCAGGCTGACTCTGGACTGGAACTTGGAATCCTCTTGCTTCCACCTCCCACATGGTTGGGATTACAGGGATGCGCCCCCATGCCCAGCTAAAAATAAGTAAAATGTCAAATATCTAATCAGTGTTCAAATTCCCCTGCTAATTTTGTTTGAATCAGGATTCATAGTTTTTTTGGTTTGGTGAGATGTTTTGTTTTGTTTTGTTTTGTTTTGTAGTACTGGAGTTTGAACCCAAGGCCTTAGGTATGCTATGCTGGACAAATGCTCTACCACTATATCCCCAGCCCATTTTTATTTTGAGACAAGGACTTTCTATATTGCTCAGGCTGGCCTTTAACTCACTGTGTAGCCTAAGCAGGCCTCGAATTTCTAATCTTCCTGCCTTCAGCCTCCCAAGTAGCTGGTATTACAGGAGTTGTGTCACCACACTCAGCTCCGGTAAGGTCTTTATATTGTCAGTGTTTGAAGTGTCTCTCTAGTCCTTTTATCTACTGTTTGAAGAGTCTCTCTAGTCGTTTTATCTACGTGTTCCTTGTGGTTCTTTGCAAATTTGTTTTCGGTAGACCACTTCATAGGTAATATTGTATTTTTCTATCAGGAAGTATCTACTGTCTGGTTTTATTGTTTTTGTGTGATGTTAGTGGCCATTGGTGATTGCCTAGATCCATTAAGTTATTTAGGGTTTCAAAATGATAGTATTCGACTTAATTAATTAAATTTACTTCAAAATAGTGGGGGTTGAACCTAGGGCCTGGCACATGTTAGGCAAGTGCTTGACCTCTGAGCTGACCCCGTGTGTGTGTGTGTGTGTGTGTGTGTGTGTGTAGACGGGCTCACTAAGTTGCATAGGCTGCCACTGGCTTCAGACTTGGAATCTTCCTGTCTCAACATCTTGAGAACCTGGAATTACAGGTGTGTGCCACAGTGCCCAGCTCTGTTCCTTAATTTATCAGTTCTAAACTTCTATGTAGAGAAATCTCACTTTATCTCTTTGGTTACCCAGAAGGACAATTTATACCTGAATTTCTGGCATCCTCAAAATGACCAGTAAAGACTTGATTATAAACTCACAGATTTAAACATTTGTGATTCAGCTCATGAATTTTTTTATTTTACTGTTTTATGGAAATATAATTTACATATACTGACTCCACGGCACCTAACAACAACAATTTACTTAAAAAACTCACCCAGTTTAAATGTGCAGTTTGGCTAGGAGTGTGGGTCATGAGGCCCTGGGTTTGACTCCCAGCACCACAAAAAAAAAGCATGCAGTTTAGTGTCTTTTAGTATGTTCATAGAGTTGTGCAACCATCATCACTGTAATCTCAATTTAGAATGTTTTCATCACCCCAAAAAGAACCCCTGAACCTATTAGTAATCACTCCACAAGAGCCCACCTCCTACCCCATGCCTCTCTGCCTCCAGCCATAGGTAACCACCAGTCCACTTTCTGTCTTCTATGAGTTTGTCTATTCTGGACATTTCCTATAAATGGATTTATATGGTGTGTCTCTTTTGTGACTGGCTTTTAGCCATAATGTTTTTCATGTCGTAGGTGGACTCAAGTCTATTCATGAGTCCTGAGTCCTTTTGGCTCAACCTGAGGTATCTTTCATAGCCTTTTTGCCAGCTGGTATGATAGTATGTCCAGATTTATCTTGTACATTTTCTGCCCCAGACCAGGAAAGGGCCCTTTCTCCAAGAAGCCTTTTAGTGGTAAATGACATTTGAAGAACACAGTCTGGGGATTGAGGGAGGGGGCCTGTGCCTATGAGTTAGTCATCATTTCTGTGGGGTTTTTTTATTTTTATTTATTTTTTATTTTTTATTTTTTCTGTGACTACAGCTAGGAAATAAGTTGTTGTTTTTTTCTTTGAAGAAGAAATCATGAGTTCATGTTATACATAAAAAACAAATTATAGGACCTGGAGATTTTTCCTTGATTTTACATCTCTCTCTTCCCTTGTCCCAGTTTTAAACAGCACCACTGTGATTACTCACTTTCTTTTCCCTATAGTAAATACACAACAATCTTGGAAGCACAATGCCATCACTGCCATCAGAATGATAACTAAAGAAAGCTAGCAATTTCTTGTTTTTAGGGTATAATTCACTAGGGCTGGAGAATCAAATTACTGAGTTTTGTAGTTGGGTGGGCTGGTTCCTTTCTGTGTGACTTTGTTACTACTTGGTTACATGGGTTCATTTTGTTTTGCTTTCATTTTATATTATCTTTGGCTTTTTTTTAAGATTTCAGATCTTGCAAAATTATTTAGGTCATCTGTTGGTGGCTTAAAATAAATATTATAGATAACTTGTGATTGTTTGGGTTTCTTTTTCGAGTATGGCTTATGAAGCATACTATGAGTAAGACAAGGGGTGGTGGCTATTAAAATGTGTAGGATTGGTTTCTGCCCTTTTATCTGAAGAAAAGACTTAGCTCCTGTTGGTTGTCCTGTGAGGTGAGTCCAGTGTTACATCTGTAGGTTTTTTGAGAGAAGCTAGAAATCTGTTTTTTTGTGATTCTTTAGATTGTTTAGTGTTCATGACTTTAAATACTGTAAAAAGAAGTTTTAGGGACACTATTTAGTGTAGAGCCTGCAGTTTATATCAGTTTGCAGCATAGGCATTAATAGGCCTACTGTCTCCAGCACCCTCTTCCAGAGTAATAGTAGTAAGTACACTTGTGGAAGAGCCCTGTGGTTCTTTGGGTCTCTTGCTGGGGATGAACTTTGGAAATTTGAAGCTCCACAAGATCAGCTGTAAAAGACTGTAGTACTTAGTTTTTCAACTGATTTAACAAGGAGTGATTTTAGAAAATTATAAGAAAGAACCAAATAATTTAAATATGCTTTATTCATTTTCAGAGAAGAATAGTAGCAAAATATTCCCACTGGATACAAGTGTTACTTGGCAGGAGGAAGATAAAAATTATGTTCATTTTTTTCTGTGGTGTGCCTTTATTTGTATAGATGAAGATTAAGTCCAGGTATAATTTGCTATTGGGTAATAAGTCTCTTGGTGGCCTAAATTACCCTTAGACAATGTTAAAGGATATTTTATGATAGCTTACCAAGAAGTTTAAGAACATTTAATGCATATTTTAACTACATTTAATGCATATTTTAACTACTGTGTGAGAATTGTCACCAGTAGTGATTGATGAACAAATGTGCCATGATGTTGCTGTTGGATGCCATCAAGTCAGATCTGAGTTTGGTGTTAATACCATAAAGAGTTAAATTGATAATTTTTGTATCATTTAGTTTACTCTAATTCTCTGTACATTCTTTGTTCTAAGTGTCTAAGCATTTGAAACAAAGCTAGCAGTCTTTTGGGGTGCTGTCTTGTGAACCTTTGTATCCTAGAATATTAGGGCAGCCTTATTTTGTAACATTATAATTGTACCTTATGAACAACCATATTCTCCCATTCGTTTGCTTTTAATTGTGGTGATGCTTCTCAGCTTGTAAATGTTTTCTTGAATGTCCTTTCACCCAGCAATTGGATCAAAATGTAAGGGTCTCCATTCTGTCTGCAGATGAGCTTCGTTAATGAGTTCTTTCGAGAATAGATACAACAGGAATTGTATTTTGCTTCTCCCCCCCCCATTATGAAGAATGTAATAGGATAAATTAGGTAACTCATCCTCATGGTTTTAGGTAGAAGGATACTACAAGTATATGCTCATTATGCTATCAAAAAGAGCTTGTTCTTCTGACACACAGTCCCAACTCCAGCCCGCCTCCAACACCATCCTTAGGTAAACTTACACAGTGTGCTTCAGTTCCTTTGAGTCTGAGTTGTCTTATCTCTAGGTGCAAGGTTGTGAGTATGCAGGTGTTTCTGAGTGCCTAGCCCAGTTCTGAGCTGGAGCCAAGCACTCCCTTCTTCATGCTTTTGTCCTTACATTAGGTGGGTTTACCTTTTACTTTTATGTGACATTTCTTATTTCTGTTTGTATATCAGCCTAATAGTTGTAATTCATCTGTTGGTATTTCATACATATACATATATATTGATGTCAAGTCTAAAGATCAGGAATGAGTTAAATTTAATAATTTTCAGTTCTAGGGAGTTGAACCCAGGGCCTTGTACATGCTAGGAAAGTGCTCTACCACCGAGTTATGCTTTCAGCACGCCCCCTTCCCCACCCTCCCCCCTGTATTTTTGTTTGTTTTTTGTTTTGAGACAGGATCTCACTAAGTTATTTAGTCTGTGTCTGTCCTCGAATTTGCAACCCTCCTGCCTCAGCCTCCCAAGTTGTTGGGATTATAAGTGTGTGCCATGGCACCTGGCTATATTTAATATTTGTATATAACCTGATTTTTGTTATTGTTGTTGTTTTTTGAAATGGAGTTGGTCTTGAACTCACTATATAGTCCAGGACGGCCTCAAACTCACCGTCCTGCCTCAGCCTCCTACAGTGCTGGGATTATAGGCATGTAATACCATATCCAGCTGATAAATTTAAGTTTTTATTTTGATACTGCCAAACCCTAGCTCCAATTCAGGATGCCTAAATTGAGAAACTTGGACAACTTGGGTATGTCTCGGAAGTTGAGTTTGCAAAAGAAAGTACTTTTCAGGAAAAATATATATGGAAAAGGTAGTGGGAGAAATTTAGCATTTATTGAGTTTCATTGTGTGTAGGTGCTAGAACTAATATGTTATGTTATGTTAGGTGCTGTCGAGTCGGTATCCGACTCATAGCGACCCTCTGTACAACAGGGGAAACACTATTGTCAGTGCTTCTCTGCTGTTCATAGGGTTTTCAATGGCAGATTGATTTTTGGGAGGGGGTTGCCAGGTCCTTCTCCCAAGCCTACAGCTTCTGGTGTTCCCAGGCGGTCTCCCATCCAGGTACTAACCAGGCC
>VMDO01000917.1:69313-197971 GCA_007922755.1 Pedetes capensis | reverse complement strand
TAGCTGCAGAGAACTAATATAGTATCTTGTTAAATCTTTGCATCAGATATAAGTTTAAGTGTGGTGCTCTAGAAGGCATATAAAGATGACTAGAACATAGGCAGTCTCTCCTGAGGGAGCTATCATTTCTTAAGGGAAATAAGTGTGCAGATATGTTTTTCTTCAGTTTTCCTTAATAGAATGCCACAAATTGGGTGGCTTAAATAACAGAAATTTATTGTCTCATAGTTGTAGGAGTTTGAAGTCTAAAATCAGGGTGTCAGGAGGCTTAGCTCATTCTGTGGAGCATAAGGAAGAATCAGTGTTGGCTCTCTCCTTTCCTTACAGATGATCACTCTCCCTGTGTCTCTGTACATTGTAAAGACATAGGGCCTTATAAGGATACCATTCATATTGATGAGGGTGCATCATAATGACCTCATTTTAATTTGGTTATTTGTGCCCTATATCCAAGTGAGGTTACTTTCTACGGTAGTGAGGTTAGGACTCCAGGCAGCTTTTTGGGAAGGTCACAATTCAATCCATAAGAGAGGCTCCAGAAGACAGTTTTCTAGAAGATTCTACAATTCCTCATTCCCCACAACAGGAAAAAAAGACTAAAGTTTACATGTAAGTAAAGTTTCTAAGGTGCTTTTTCCAGTAAGCTCTTAGTCTGTGTTTTGAAGCTGTAGCTAAATCACTTCTGTGATCTAAAATATATCTCCAAATCAGTTTCTCCTCCTGAATTTCAGTTTTATTTATGGAACCACCATTTTGAATCATTCCAGATTAAACTATAACATCTCTTACCTCCTTACTTAAATGTCACAACCCTATTTAAAATAGCACAAGCACACACTGTCCCCTTACCCTGCATAACTTCTCTCTGTAGGCCACCTTACAGCCTGGCATTATATAACATGCATTTTCTGGAGAGACAACGATGTAGGCCCTTAATGGGATTTTGCTGTCTCAACTTTTGCTCTTCAAATAAATTAAGGCTGTTTTTTTTTCCCCTTATTTATTTATTTATTTATTTATTTCTAGTCTCTTCATGCTAGAATGTAAATGCAATGAAGGCAGGGACTCTTTTTGCACAGGGCTGCATTTCTAGTCTCTGGGATGCTTGTATGTGCTCAGTTGAATAAATAAATACTTGCCTATTCCTTTTCCATTATTTCCTACACACATTGCTAAAAATTGTGGTTAGGCATTTTACTTAAGCACAGGATATCCTTAAGAATTCCATACGAGAGGTAGGTGTTATTCCTGCCTTCATTTTACACGTGAGGCAACCGAGGCACAGAACTTTTTAAACTAGCAGTTTATCTGAAGTCATGGGGCTCTCCTCATAAACTATACAACTAAAATCCAACCCACGTGCTCTGACTCCAGAGACCTTCCTGCAACTGTGGTACTTCTCTGGGCTGTCTCCTGCATCAGTCCTTTTGTCTTGCTACATTTTAGCAGCCTGCAGCCATAGCCCTGTGGAATCCGATCCCGGCAGATCTCAGAAGCTAAGCAGGGCCGGGCCTGGTTAGTACCTGGATGGGAGACCTCCTGGGAACACCAGAAGCTGCAGGCTTGGGAGAAGGACCTGGCAACCCCCTCCCAAAAATCAATCTGCCATTGAAAACTCTATGCACAGCAGAGAAGCACTGACAATAGTGTTTCCCCTGTTGTACAGAGGGTCGCTATGATACCGACTCGACGGCACCTAACAACAACAACAACATTTTAGCAAACCTTCCGGCCTGGGAATTTTTCTAAAGCACTGCTTTTATAGTCACTTTCACCCGACTTCCTTCCACAGACAATGCTCCAGTGCATAGCATTTAAGGCTACATAATCTAGTTCCATTGTAGAGTTAAGTGGGGACAAAGACATAAAGAACTTTATTTGAAGAATGATGAGTCATAGTTAAAAATGAATGATATTTGCATTGTATGTGTCCTTGGTTTAGGCATTTGGGATATGACAGCGAACAAAGCTAAGTTTGCCCTCATGGGGAAAAACACAGTAAAATGCCAACTGCTGAAGAAAAACAGAGTAAGGAGAAGGCCAGAGGGCATGTGGCAAAGACTCCTCAGTACATATGGGAGCACGTACACACGTGTGAGTGTTTTGTGGTACTAGGAGTTGAACCCAGGGCCTCGCACTTGCACACTTTGCCAGTGCTGTACCACTGAGCTGCACCTCCAGCCCATTTTTTCACTTTTTGAGACAGGATCTTACTAAATTACTCAGACTGCTTCTGGTCTCGAACTTGTGATCCTCCTGCTTCCACCTCCCGAGTCACTGGGATTACAGGCATGCACCATTGCACCTGGCATGTGTGTGTGTTTTGTGGTACTAGAGGCTTGAACCTCAGGCCTTGAGCATGCTAGGTAAGGGGGCTGTCGCTGAGCATAGCTCTGCCCTCACCCCTTTATTTTTTATTTTTAGACAGAGTCTTGCTAAATTGTGCAGGCTGCTTTTGGCCTCAAACTCACAATACTCCTGCCTCAGCTTCCAGAATCACTTGGATTACAAGCATGCATCACCATACCCAGACACCCAGCTAAGACTGCGGTTTTATAAAGGAAAGTCAGCGAAGTTCTCTGAGAAGATGACACTTCATAATACAGACCTAAGGAGATAAGTAACAACAAGGAGATAAGCGCAGAGAGGTGGATTTGATGGGTCATGAAAAGTCAGGCATTATGGGCTATGGCGACAAAAACTGAATTTGAGTGTAGTGGTTGTCTAATATTTGTGCTTTATTTAAGGATGGCCAATTTTTTAAAGTGAAATCTTGGACTTTGCTTTAAAAAAAGATTTTGCTTTGCTTGGCTCTATAATCAACACCTGTGGAAGCAGCAGTCAAGAAATCAAAGTACGCATTGCACTGGTAAAAGCTGTGGTAAAAGATCTCTTTGGAGTATTAACAGTAAAGATGTCACATTGAAGACAAAGGTGTGCCTGATTCATGCCATGGTATTTTCAGTCCCATCATATGTTTGTGAAAGCTGGACATTGAACAAGGGAGACAGGAGAAGAATTGATGTTTTTGAATTATGGTGCTGGAGATGATTATTGAATACACCATGGACTGCCAAAAGAACCAACAGATCTGTCCTAGGAGAAGTGCAACCAGAGTGCTCCTTGGAAGCAAGGATGGCTAGACTTCGTCTTACATATTTCGGACATGTAGTCAAGAGAGGTCAGTCCCTGGAGAAGGACATGTTTGAGAGAGTGGCAGGTCAGCGAAAAAAAGAAAAACCCTCCACTAGATGGATTGACACAGTGTCTGCAGCAGTGGGCTTAAACATAAACAAGATCGTGTGCCTGGCACAGAATAGGGAAGTGTTTCAATCTGATGTACATGGGGTCGCTATGAATAGGACTCGACTCGACAGCAACTAACAACAACAATTTTAAAAAAGTGTTGAATGAGTCTTAGAGCATGCTTCTTGTGGAAACCTAGATTGCTGGGATTAGGGTATTACAGACAATGCCATTTAGTGGCTATCTGTCAAAATGGATTATAAGCCTTCCAGAAAATAAGCAGGCTCTGCAAAGTTTTGTGTTGCCAGCTCAGTCCTAAAAATGGAAAATGTGGATGCCTGAAGAAAAAAAAACAACTTAGTTATAGTCTATTTGAGCCTAAGTTACAAGCATGTCCATTTACCCCTATATACTTCACATTACTTCTGTAGGATGGCCATTTACTTATATAATCACAATACAATTACAAAAATAAGGAAGTAAAGCATTAATACAATTCTCACATTGCCAGTTTTCCCAGCTCCCTTTGTAGAAAAAATTTTTTTGCTATGATTTGTTTTTCTGACCCAGTATTCAAGCCAGGATTACATTTTCCATTTACTTTGTGAGTCTCTAAATTGAATGTCTGTAGCCATAGCACCATAGTACCCGAACCTGCCTGATCTCAGAAGCTCAGCAGGGTCAGCCTGGTTAGTCCTTGGATGGGAGACTGCCTGGGAATACCAGGTGCTGTATGCTTGGGAGAAGGACCTGGCAACCCAAAAAAAAAAACAGCCATTGAAAACCCTGTGAATGGAAGAGAGGCACTGATAATAGTGTCAGACATGTCACAGTATCAGGAAGTGTTTCATTCTGTTCTATACAGGGTCGCTATGAGTTGGACCTGACTCCATGGTACCTAACAACAACAACAAATCTTAAACAGTTTCATAGCCTTTGTCTTTCTTGACATTGACATTTTTAAAGACTGTAGACCATTTATAGAATATCCCTCAGTTTAGATTTGTCTGTTGCCTTGTGCTTCAGGTTGTACATGTTGGCTGCCTAAATAAATTTTATCTTCCTCTGTGCATCATGCCAGGAAGCACATGATGTCACCTTTGATCACTTAACTGGTGACTTAGAATGGTGACTTTTAATTCTAACATTTTTTTCTTATGGTTATGATCAGCACTCTGTTATTGGAAGGAGCTCTGTCTTTCCCCCATGAATTTATTCTTCATCATAGTCATCATCACTGATGGGAATTTATGAAAGTCAGTTGATTCAGTGAGGGGTTTTGTTTTGTTTTTGTTTTTTGAGACTGTCTCACTATAACTAGACTGACATGGAGTTCACAGTCTTCCTGCCAGGTTTACAGGTATCAACAACCACCACCACCGCTACCATGCCTAGTGAATTTGGTGGGTTTTAATCCGTTGCTCTCATTTTGATGTTCAAATTGTTTCAGATTCAGCTGTTGGAACCCCTTTAAGTTGACTCCTTGTCCTTTTGTCGTGTCTCCTTTGTTGTTGAGTATTTGTATACTTTCTGGCCCAAGGTGGTCCAAGTTGTCTTGTATTTTCAAGCCTGAGCTCTAAAACCAAGTCATTTCTCTGAGGAGCCTTGGTTCATATTAGAAAAGGTTGGTATTGCGAAACCAAAATTCAAGTGGTTTTAGTTAAAAGTTTATGGTGGCAGTATGTTGGCATAATAGTAGGTTTTTATGACATCTAATCTTTTATTTCTGATGAAAATCTTACTCTTGGGCCCAGTCTTTGACATTGCCCCATACTGAATGGGCTCTAGGAACAGTGGTAATTAATGTTGCTGTAAGCTCCATAATTGTAAGGAATCTAAAATAGTTGATTACATGTAAGTATACCCTGGTTTGGAAGACTTAGGTTTAGATTATAATTGGTTCTCTAAATTGATCTATAAATTTCACATTCCACTAACAATATTCCGTTAAGAACTAAAATACATTCCAAACTTCATGAAAAAATTAAAATGTAAAACTAGTTGAGAAAATTCTGGAAAAGTGACATAAGGAAAAACGTGAGACCATTTTATCAGGTATTAACATACACTATGAAGTTATAATAATTAAAATTTTATGGTACTTGCCTTGGAGCAGACAAAGAAGTGGAATAGAACAAAGAATCCAGAAAAAGAACCAAATACATAGGAATTTAGTACCATTAAACTTAGTATCAGATAAGTTCAAAAAAGTGTATTCCATTTACTGCCGACAGAACCAAGACTGAAAAATAAAAGTTACATTACTGCCCTCTTCTTCCTAACAAAATTATGTGTGGATCAAAGATTTAAACATTAAAAAAGAAAATGAAGACATAATTGTACAAAGAAAAATGTGCAAGTTAAAATAATCTTGCAATAGGGCAGGCCTCCTAAGCACAACCAATAACTATATATGTAAAGATGACTGTTTTATCCAGTAAGATTCTAAAACATAATGTGTGCCCCCCCAAAAAAAATGCCTTAGGGAAAACCAAAACCAAAAACTTTGCATCCAGTGCTGAAAATGTCATGATCATTAAGCATGTACTTAGATTCAGTTGATGTTTGTATTCCATTTTGAGTTACTTTTACTTGTTTATTTTGAAGATATAGGTCACGTTGTTAGGTGCTGTTGAATCCAGTGTGACTCAGCGACTCTCATAGGGTTTTCAATGGCTGATTGTTTTGGGATTGCTTCAGGAGTGGATTACCACGTCTTTCTCCCATTTTTGCAATGCCAGGGATCAAACCTGGGTCCTCAAAGAGTGCAGAGCAGCACCCTACAGCCAAGCTAAATCCCAATCCATAGGTCACATTACTGGGTTCTAAAGTGCTCATTGGAAGCAAGGATGGCTAGACTACGTCTTACGTATTTTGGATATGTAGTCGGGAGGGACCAGTCCTTGGAGAAAGACATCACTTTTGGGAGAGTGGCAGGTCAATGAACAAAAGGAAAACCCTGCACCAGATGGATTGACACAGTGTCTGCTTAATGGGCTTAAACATAAATAAGATTGTGTGCCTGGCAAAAAATCAGGGAGTATTTCAGTCTGCTGTACGTAGGGTCACTGAGTTGGATTCCATGACACCTAACAATAACAACAACAAAGAGACAGATTAAAAAAAAAAATTATGCTCAAAAGTGCATTCTTTATATCTGCTGCCTACGTCCTATTTCCATTTTTCCTCACTCACCAACTGTGTTCCAATTATTCTTGTGTTCTTTTTTACAATGCTCAGGTGTACACACATGTATACACACATTTATATACTTTCTTATGTGCAAGGCAGCATACTATAGATATTCCTTTGCACTGTGCTTTTTCCATTGCACAGTATGTCCTAGATATCCACTCCTATCAGCTCATTAAAGAACTTTCTTGCTCTTTTTTTCCTCACAATTGCATGGTGCTCCATTGTGTGACTGCATCAGTTTATTCAGCTACTCTCCTGTGTGTGGGCAGTTGGTTAAAGTATTGCCAAATTTCTTTCAACAGGATGGTTCTGTTTGCATTCTCCTGAGCCAATGTATCAGAATCCTTGTTTCTCAACAGCTTCACTAATATAATGTTAATAATTTTTGGCAGTGTGATATGTGAAAAATGTGTCTTAGCATTTTAATTTACATTGTTTAATTATGCATACCTATAATGTCCTCTCCTATTTTCACTAAGGGTTGACAGTTTGCCATACTTTCTTCCCTCTCTATATATGCACTCAAAGTATACAGTATGATGAGTTTTCACCAGTGTATGTATCCATGAGAACTCCACTATGACCAAAGTATAGAAAATTCCCAGGAGTTTCCTCATGCTCCCTAGTAGTCCATCCCTGCCCCTCTGGTCTCAGGCAGTGACTGATCTGTTTTCTGAAGCTACAGATTAGTTTGCATTTTCTAGAATTTTATATAGCTGTAGTCACACAGAATATCTTCTTTTGTATTTGGCGTCTTTCAGTAAACATAATCTTAAAATGATTTTATGTTTGGTGTCTATCAGTTAACTGCTTTGTTTCTCTCTGTTTTTCTTTCTTCCATTTTTGAGACAGTCTTGCTATGTAACCTAGGCTGGCCACAAACTTATAATCCTCCTGCCTCAGGTTCCCAAGGTCGCTTTTTTTTAAAATTGATGCATTGTATCCCAGTATGTGGCTGTGCACTAAGATTTGTTATCCTGATTCACCTTTTGGTGATCATTTGGGTGGTTTCCAGTTTTTGGTCTTTGTGAGTAAAGCTTCTGGTTGTTAGATGCCATTGAGTTAGGTCTGACTCCTAGTGACCTATGAACAACAGAGTGAAATACTCCTTGACACTGTGCCTCATACCCTACTTTTTTTATGTTTCAATCCATTGTTGCAGCCACTGTAGTTTACTACATAGTAGTTTTGTTGCCAAACCATTGGGAAGTTACAGAGGTCATGGTTTATTCCTGTAATACTTCAGCTTATATCTAAGAATGGCATTATCCTTTCATGATCATGATAGCATCACACCTAAGAAGATGGACTAGTAGTGTTGCTAGCTATTGTTTAAAAATAGGCATATTTGCATACACATACATTCACGATCCCTTCAGGAAAGGGAAAACCAGATATTGGTAAACTGAGATGAGCGAAAGACTTAATTTTTAGAGTAACAAAAAAAAAAAATCAAAATAAGTGACTTAAACAAAAGAGAAGTTTATTTTTTCCCAATGTGGAACTCTAGGAGTCTATCCCTAGCTGTTTATTGTGACTCTGCTTCATAAAGTATCACAAACTCAAGCTCTTTCTAGCTCACTTCTCCTGCCACCCCAGATGGTGGCCCTTGTGCTCAGGGGACCAGATAGCATCTGTGTTCCAGTCATGGGAAGAATAAGACACTTAGGGGGCAAACTGTTTCTTGAGAATTTCTCTCTCTATTAATCCCCTCCCCCAGTTCCTACACTCTACCCTCAAATGCTGAGAGTTAGAATGGGTTTTTCATTTTTCCTCAGAATTTAGAAGCCCTTGCTTATTATCTTTTTTGTATCCTTGGTTTCTGATGAGACATTTGGTGCCTGTTTCATTGGTGTCCTTTCAACCTGGTTTTTCTTAGAATCTTGTAAGAGCTCAACAGTGGGATTCTGAAATTTCCTATGTGTCTGTAGTAAGTAAAGACAATCCTGTTTATTAGCACCAAGAGGGCTTTTGATTTAAATGGAGAGTCCATTTAATATCCAGACATTGCTTATATTTCTTTACTAATTTCCTCCTCTCTGTTTTCTTTCTGCAGCTCTCATTCTGATTTGGGGACTTTCGGGTTGGTTGTCTTTATCTCGTATCTGTTCTCATGCATTTGTTTTCTCCCTTGGTGATGTTTTTCCCCTACGCTTAAGGAATTCTTGACTTGGTTTTCTAAAACTTCTTTCTCAGTGAAATTTCTCATCTTTGTAGTATTTTATTCTATCTGGAAGTCAGCATCATTTTGGACCTATTTGTGCTGACCAGTTTTGAGGTTCCTGTTTCCTGAGTGTAGCTGTCCTAGGGTCAGTTTTCCCATTGTTTTTCCTAGGGTTGAAGGCTTTCCCCAAATGCCTAGTGATCCTCATCATCTTCCCCCCACCACCACCCACCCTGCCCCAGTACTAGGGGTTAAACCATGGCCTCATTCATGCTGGGTAACCACTGAGCCTCACCTCCATCCACTTTTCTTTTGAGACAGAGTCTTATGCAGACTGCCTCTGACCTCAAACTCAGGATCCCCCCTGCATCACTGGGATTACAGGTGTGCACCATGCTGCCTGGCCTTGGTCACCTTTCATATTTTTGGATGAGGTAACACAGACCTTAATTGAATGGGCCATGTCCCTAGCAAGGCTTTTTCTTTAACGCAAATAGATAGGGAGCTGACTATCATGCTTGATGAGCCCCACTGAAATGCCAGAATCTGGAAAACTTCACCCTGAGATGCCATGATTCTCCCTAACAGCATTTCTTCTTTACAGTTTGGTTCGTTTTCTCTGGAGGACAGCCTTATTCCCTTTACAGGTAAATGCCAGCCCATCTGCTGAGCAGGAGTGAGCATCAGCTTCATTATACCGACTTCAGTTGATCTCCCTTTACCCATCCTTTTTCTCAAGCCTGCATGCCCTCATACCCGTCAAGCAGCAGCTTGGCTATCTCCCTCCTCCATTTCAGTTCACTCTGCCCTTTTGTTCTAAGTTGCCAGGAGCTTGCTCTTCGTTCATTCTCCACTTTTTTGTGGACTTATATCATTTTTCTATTTTAGTTTTATTGCCTTTAGCAGGGAGATAATGCAGATTGCTTATATAATCCATTTTCTTTAAGTTTTTGCTCATAGCTTTTTGCTATAACTCTTTGTGTCTAAATCTTTGTACATATCTTCATTTTTCTCCACCATAAAAATAACTTATTTTAAACTAATTGAAGATTCACAGGAAGTTACAAAGATAGTACAGAGAGGTACCACCTACCCTTCAGCCATTCAGATGTTTAGAAATAAAATCAAAATTATTGTGATTATTGCCAAACTGTATATAGCTTATTTAGAATGCTTCCTTGTTACAAAGTAAGCAAATTCAAAGTCAGACTGTGTCCAGGGGTTAATAGATAGGGAACTATCTATAATGCTGGGCTCATGATTATTTCCACAGATTTACCTTTTTCTACCCCTGGCCAGTAAATGTCATAGCTTTATTTTTATTTTATTTTATTATTTTTTTCCCTGAACTGGGGTTGAATCCAGGGCTTTGCACTTCCATGCTTTTTGCAAGTGCTGGACCACTGAGCTGCACCCCCAGCCCATTTTTTGTTTACTTTTTTTGAGACAGGGTCTCACTAAATTATGCAGTCTGCCTCTGGTCTCGAACTTGAGATCCTCCTGCCTCTGCCTCCCGAGCCGCTGGAATTACAGGTGTGCCCCACTGCGCCGGGCTCATCTATTTTTTACTTCATTTTCAGACATTCTTCCCCACTTGGCAGCAGTCATCACCTCGGGCAACTCTTTGATCCTTACTGTTTGAGATTTCAGAAATAGAGCTGCTGCTTATCATTTATCATTGCCCTCCGGAGGGATGCTCGTTGATCTTGTTTTGAAGGAGGGCCATGTTCTGCCTCCTTACCAAGTAGGAGGGGGTAATTCCTGGAGGGAAATAATGCCTGGCAGAAGACAGAGCTCAGAGCTCAGTATGAAAGGAGCACTTCAGTCTTTGGTCTCCCCAATCCAATGAGTTGTTATTTAAATATGTATTTATATTTTCAACATTTTACATGATGTGAATGTTTCATGAGTAGTTTTCACTGAAAAAGGTTTTCCAACAGTTCAGAGTTATATTATAGAAGACACAATATAAAAACTCTTTATATTCACCCTTTACATTCATCCTTACACTTCACTTTTTCTACAAGGGGAACCCTGTCAACAGTTGTCTGTGTTCTTGAAATCTTCTTTCATTGTGTTTATATGTAAATATATGTACCTATGTATACTGGAGGGCGGCAATAAATGACTCTCACTGTATTATTCACCTGCTTATCTTTTTCATTTTACTGGTGTGTCTTGAAGAGCTTTTCATGATAGTACCTTTCCATTCGGATATGCCATAATTTATTTAACTGCTACTGTGGATTACAAATTATGTTCATTTCATTTACACTAACAACAAAGTGATGACATTTTTTCTTCTTGCTTTGGTATTTTATTTCCTTCCTGACTAAAAGATCTAGGAATGTGGATGTTGTCATAGGTTCCTACATAGAATTTTGGGGTTACTTTTTCTATGTTGGAAATAGATACAAAAGTACACATACAAACAAATGAGTTTAGATAAGCTTGTTTTTTATCCAAATTGTTCATTTTACACTTTTCATTTATTTATACTGTTTATTCCCCATAAAATAGAGATAGTAACGTCAAAAGATTTTTGTGCAGGTATTGTTCAAAAATTAAAACATGCAGCTGCATTGTGGACAGGTTTCAGCTGAGATTCCAGACTAAGACAGGCTGAGAAGCACCCACTTCCAAAACAATTAGACATTGAAAACCCTGTGTATAGCAGAGAAGCACTGTCAAATATAGTGCCAGAAAATGAGCCCCCCCCCCCCCGATTTAGCTCTGTTGGTAGAGTACCGCTCTGCAGTCTCTGAGGTCCCGAGTTCGATTCCCAACACCGCAAAAATGGGAGAAGGACGTGGTAACCCACTCCCAAGGCAATCCCGAAACAATCTGCCATTGAAAACCCTATGAGGGTCGCTATGAGTCGGACATGACTCCATGGCACCTAGCAAAAAGGATGTAAGGCATTCAAGAAACAACTGGGGAAGAGGTGCCTACTCAAAGTAAAGTCAACTTTAATAACAGGAATAAAGGGTAAAGCCCTTGGGACCTCCATTTGCTGATGTGGCACAACTCAAAATGAGAAGAAACAGTGTCTACAACATAGGGCTCAAACATAAAAAGAAAGTGTATATGGCACAGTGTTGGGTGGTGTTTTGTTCTGTTGCACATAGGGTCACTACGAGTTGGATTTGACTCAACAGCACCCAACAACAAAGCATGATTAACATCAGAGAAGCAATAATAAAGACAGTCTTTGTGATGAGTTGATGGGAAGTTTAGTAAGATTTCCAAGTGTGAAATCCTTTTTTTTTTCTTTTTTTCCTTCTTTTTTCCCTTTTTCTTTTTTTTCATCCCCCCCCCCCTTTTTTTTTTTTTAATTTGTTTCTCTTGGAAACAAAGTCTCACTATCTATGTAGCCAAAGCTGGCCTGGAACTAGTAAGGTCTCACAATGTAGTCCAGCCTGGCTTGGAACTCAAATATGTAGTCTGGGCTGACCTTGAATTTACTGTACTCCTGCCTCACCTTCCCAGGTGCTGCCAAATGAAATCTGAACAAGCCATGCAGATGTTGTTTTCAGTTTTGAAAACACTCATAGCCAGTGTGCTTTAAATAAGATGTCTGGGCTATGTTCCCTCCCCCCAAAAATGAAAAATATAAACCCAAAATATAAACCCTCTAACTTAACGAATGGGGCTGGGATTTAGCTCAGTAGGTAGAGCGCTGCGCTGCAGTCTCTGAGGCCCTGAGTTCAATTCCCAGCACCGCAAAAATGGGAGAAGGGCCTGGCAATCCACTCCCAAGGCAATCTCAAAGCACTCAGCCATTGAAAACCCTATGAGGGTCGCTATGAGTCGGACACTGACTCGATGGCACCTAACAACAACAACAACTTAACGAATGGGCTGGAGTTTAGCTCAGTTGGTAGAGTGCCACTCTGTGCCTGGGTTTAATCCTCAGCAATGCAAAAATGTGAGAATAAGGTGGCAGCCCACTCCTAAAATAATCCCCAAAAAATCAGCCATTGAAAACTCTGAGAGTCACTATGAGTTGGACCCGACTTGATGACACCCAACAAGTTAAGAGAGCACTGTAAAGCTGATATCCTTGCATACCCTTTCTTAATCATAATCTGTAATTTTCCTATAGAATTAATAAATTATTTTTTTCTGTTTCTTTATATTTTAACTACATGTTGGCCATCTCTAAAGAGCAGATAAAAATTTGTATTTTTTCAAAATTGGATTTAAGTGGCATATTGCATGTATTCTGTAGCTTGGTATTTTCACTCAGTCTTAGGTTTCCAATTTATTCATTCTGATGCATGCAGTTCATTCATGTTCCCTATTGGGATAATATTTCATTGTATCAAAACACCATATGCTTATTCATTCTGTTGATGGACATTCAGTTTCTTCTAGCTTTTGGTTATTAAAAATAATGTTGCTATGAACATGATCCCACATACTTCAAGTAGAATGTTCAGTAGCAACATGATTCATAATAACCAAAGACCAACCCAGAAGTCCATCAGTTGATGAGTGGCTAAAGAAAATATATCTATATAAGGGAATATTATTCAGCTTATATACATAAAAATGAATAAAATATTGACAGCATTTTTTGTTTTTTTGGGGGGGAGGGGGTACTGAGGGCTTTAACCCAGGGTCTTATGCTTATTTTACAATTGAGCTGCTACCCCAGCCCATTTCTTTCTTTTTTATTTTGAAACAGGGTCTCACTAGATTGTGCAGCTGCCTCTGTCCTTGAACTTGTGATCCTCCTGCCTCCACCTCCCAAGTTGCTGGGATTGCAGGCATGGGTCACCACACCCAGCTGATAAGTGTGTTTTCAAGGTCCAACAATGTTATTAATGTCCATCCATCATAGGCAATTTATTGAGACACAAAATAGATGAATGGTTGTCAGTCTTGTATCAGATGCGTGTAATGGAGAGTGACTACTAATGATTGGGGATTTTATTGGCAGGGTTAGGGTGATGGAAATGTTCTAAAGATCATGGTGAGATTACGCGACTGTGCATATTTTTAAAACATTGAATTATACACTTTAGATGAGTGAATTTATGGTATGTGCATTATATTTAAATAAAGAGGTTAATTTCTAGGCAGTTTTCAGACTCAGCCCACTAGTAGGTTATACCCCGGTTTAAAGGGTCTCAAGTAGCCTTTATTTAAACAGAGGAAAAAGAGGATAGCTCACATAGCTAATTTAGATACCTAGATTCATGAAACATAAATGAAGACTTACAATTAGCATAATCTTGGTGATATGTATATATAGTATTTGTACACAAAAGATTCTCTGTAAGTATGTTTTTACTGTTTATTAGGGTGATTGGCGATTGGGGTGAAGGAAGGGTGGTTAGGAATGAGGATTATACTTTAAATGGAATCTAAATTAAAAGAGATAAGAAAGAATGCTCTAGTTTGGATTTTTATCATCTCTGTGTTTACATTTGCAAGTTTCTATGGCAAGTTTATGGAAGAAGGACCTGGCAGCCCACTCTAGAGATAATCCTGGACTGATTAGCCAGTGAAAACCCTATGAATAGCAGAGAAGCCCTGACAGTAGTGCCAGGCATGGCATAGTGTCGGGGAGTGTTTCATTCTGTAGTACATGCGGTTGTTGAGAGTTGGGACCCGACCCGACTTGACAACACCTAACAGCAACAACATGTCAAGTTTAGCTAAGAAATGTAAACGTAAGGAGAAGAAAACTGACAGGCTTTTCTGCTTTTTTCCATCATCCTCTTAGATTTTTTGCCATGGCTCCATTTTGTACTCTGGCAAAGTATATTCTTACTATTACTCAAGTTTTGATTAGTTTACACATTGTTTGACTTCTTTGAAAACATACCACTATTAATACTTTATCCATTTCCCATTTCAGATTGTATTAGAGATTTTGTAGATGTGCTGGGTTAAATTTTATACCCTTTGAGTACTTTAAGGTACTGATATTCTGTGTTTTCTTTTGAACATGAATGATAATAAATAATTTACGCTTGAATTTTACACTTGAAATAAATGTGAAGAGTTTAAAAGCACAATTTTGTAGCTCTCCTTTTTTGTCCTACAGAGAATAATCTTTATTTTCTAATATTAGTTGGAAATTCCTCCTATGGTATTTCTTCCCAAAGAAATTTTTATATAAATGTGTGTGTGTGTATACACATACATATGAATGTATGTATGTATGTATATGTGTGTGTGTATATACACACACACACACACACACACACACACACACTTTTTTAAAAGAGAGAAGATCTCACTGTATAACCCAGGCTAGCCATGAACTCTGGATCTCCCTGCCTCCGCCTCCTAATACAGGCATGCACTACCATACCCTGCCTTTCTACAATGTAGCCCTCATCCACCCCTTGCTGGGAATTGAATTTAGGGCATTGCAGGGACTTATATATGCTAGGGAAGCTCTCTACCACTGAGTTATGTCCCCAGCTCGATACACTAAGCCTTTTAATGCTTATCAGAACTGCAGTGGTCTTAGCCAGGAATGGTGGCATACCTGGCAGCCCACAGCAAGTCGGGAGGTGGAGGCAGGAAGACAGCAAGTTTGAGGCCAGAGGCAGTCTGCACAACTTAGGGAGACCCTAACTCAAGACAAAAAATACAAATTGGGCTGAGGATGTAGCCCAGTAGTAGAGGGCCCTGGGTTCAAACCCCAGAACCAAAAATAAATAGATAAATAGTTAAATAAATAATAGTGGTCTTGAGTTCTTTAATTTCTCATCTTTTCCTTATCATTTTGAGGCTCTGGTAGTGATTGTGTTTCTTGAAAATTTCTCTTCTTGTTTTGGATTTTCTATGAACAGTTTTTCTCTGTTGTCTGATACCCTTGATAAACCTCTTGTGTAAAAGTGAGGCATTAGTAATAGGCCTGGGAAATTTGAGAAAGCCAAAACAATGCAAGAGTCATAAGGAAATGTAAAATGAGAAATAATATCCTTGAAACAATACAGGAACCTGTAAGAAAAGAAAAGTTCAAGAGCAAAGAAAAGTTAGAAATTGAAAAGATACCACAAGTTAGGAAAACAAATCTAAAAAGTAGAGAAAAAACAAAAAAAGTAAAGAGAAAATGAGGGAAAATAAAAATTAATGGATCATATCAGAGGTCCACTGTCTGGAAGGGGTAGTTCCAGAGAGAGTGGATACTACCAAGGGAATTAAATTTTCAGTGAAAAACAGGAAAATTTCCCAAACTCAGTGAGGCTTCTGTTTGCAGGGTCACATAAAGTTCTTAGCAAGGTAGACTTTAAAAACATTTGACACTTTGGGAAGCAGAGGCAGGAGGATCGCAAGTTCGAGACCAGAGGCAGTCTGCGTAATTTGGTGAGACCCTGTCTCAAAAAAAAGGGGGGGGGCTGGGGGTGCAGCTCAGTGGTCCAGCACTTGCAGAGCATGCAAGCACAAGGTCCTGGATTCAACCCCCAGTACCACAAAAAACAACAACAACAACAAAAAAAACATTCGACACTGAGAATGTGACTCAATAGTTGAGCACTTGCCTGGCATTCAGAAGCCCCTGGGTTTGATCCCCAGGGCCACACATTCACACACACCCAAAGTCTTTAAGAATTTGAGGATAAAAGAGAAGAACCTAAAAAAAACCTTCCAAGGAGAGAAAAGCCCTCTTTGAAGGACCCTGGAAACTAGAAGGCAATAGAGTGATCCATATTCTACCCAGACCGATAGTTAAGGGTGAAAATAAAGATTTGAGTTGTTGATGTTGGGTGCCATCAAGTTGAGTCCAACTCATGGCGACCCTGTATACAACAGAATGAAACACTCCCTGACACTGTGCCACGTCCAGCTTCTCTGCTGTCCATGGGGTTTTCAATGGCTGATTGTTTCGGGATTGTTTCAGGAGTGGGCTGCCAGATCCTCCTCCCATATTTTGCGGTGCTGGGGATCGAACCCAGGACCTCAGAGTGTAGAGCAGCACTTTACTAACTGAGCTTAAACACCAACCAAAGAGTTGAGAAATCTTAATAAGTTTCCCTCCCATCCTCCTAAATGGTGTACCACGCAAATGAGTAAATCAAGACAGAGGAAGATTTACAGGATTAAGGAAAGACAAACCACACAGATGAGAGATGACTGAACAGTGACACAGACAAAAGCAGTGCACACACTATGGCATTAAGTGTGTGTGTGTGTGTGTGTGTGTGTGTGTGTGTGTGTATCTTTGTGTGTGTGTGTGTGTGGTACTGGGGTGTTGAACCCAGGGGTTTGCACATACATTGCAAGTGCTATACCACTGAGCTTCAACCTAGCCCTCTTTTTTAAAATTTTTTACCTTGAGACATGATCTCAGTAAGTCATGCAGGCTGCTTCTGTCCTTGAACTTGCGATCCTCCTGTCCCTGACTCCCAGGTTGCTGGGACTACAGGCATGTGGCCATGGCAAAAGGCTCATTAAATATAAATTTAAAATTAAATTTAAAAGTTGAAAAATAGAATTTCCCCCTAGATAATCTATTTAGAATAAATATTGAAATAGTTATTTAGATAATCATAGATTAAGGCAGGGCTTTCTTCTGTGCCAGCATATGTCAGAGAGACTTGTACTTCATATTAGGACTTGGATTTATAATTCAGTCTTGAATCCTTTAACTGGAAATGACATTTCCTTGTGTTCAGTTTGAAAAGTAAAAACTCCACAAAAATATTTACTTCAAAAGTTTGAATCTTTAAAAAATAATTTCTTATGTTATTTATTCCCATGATACTTGTGGAATTCTGATAAATCAGCCTTGTCAGATCTGGTTTTCATTGCTTATATTTCACTGATTTTCAAAAAATTCACGGTGATAGTTGTTCTTGTTATCAGACCTGTAAAAGGCAACAGATGTATTAAGTTGAATCAGAGAATCTGTCCTAGTGGTCTGTCGTTCGTTCAGATTTGTTTTTACCACTTAGGAAATGGGCCAGCTCATTACTAAGTTTTCCAAAGATGTATAACAAGTTTTATATTAATTATTTTTCTGTTAAAGTGAATCTTTAAAAAAAAAAGTACAATGAAATAGGTTGATGAAAAGCTAAATAATGGGATTAAATTTTTTTTTTTTCCTATAACTGTTAGAAGGAATGGTAAGTCAGGTACAGTGGCCCATGTCTGTTGTCACAGCTTCTTGGGAGGCTGAGGCAGGAGGATCACTTGAGAGAAGAATTCAAAGCCAACCTTGGCGACATAGCAAGACCCATCTCAAGGAAAAAGAAGAAAAAAATGCTGTATACTTCATTGTTTTCTTTAAAACTATATGGCAGGCATCTAGTATGTGTCAGATACTGAGTGTATAATAAAATGAGGTCTGATTTTTAACCTATCAAATAAACTAAGCTTTTTGAACCCATTGGTTGGTAGGGATGCCCTTTTAGCAAACCATCATATTATGTAACAATCCTTAAAAGCATTCATGACCACAGACTGAAAGGAAATATTCCCAAATATTAATAGTTCAGCTTAGGGGTTTCTCAAATATTGTTCAATTTTTTCTATACCTTATATGTTATTTTTTACAAATAAGGGGGATGTTTTGACAGCTATCAAGTAATCTAACTTTAGACAAAGAATTCTAAGTACAGAATAAAGATTACTCAAAAATATTCAGCTTTGTTTTTAGAAGTTCAAATTAGAAACAAATGTTCAACTGAATGGAATATGCCAAAGTAAGTGGTGATACTTCTGAGGGAAGCACATCAAGATTTAAAACATTGCATAGAGACCCGGGGAAGAAAAGTTTACACTAGAAAAGCAGGAAACAAATTTGCTTATGTAGTGAGGTTTAGCTCAGTTGGTTTAGCTCTGCACTCTCTGAGGTCCTGGGTTCGATCCCCAGCACCACAAAAATGGAAGAAGCACATGGCAGCTCACTCTTGAAGCAGTCCCAAAACAACCAGCCATTGAAAACCCCATGAATAGCAGGGAAGCACTGACATAGTGCTGGGCATGGCATAGTGTCGGAGAGCGGAGAGCGTTTTGTTCTGTTGTACATAGGGTTACTATGAGTCAGACCGATGCAAAAGCACCTAACAATAACTGATTACAGAAAGATATTTTTTAAAAGATACAGAATACTGGAAGAAAATCTAGTAGTTTTCTCAGTGAATATTTTTGAATATTAAGATTCAAGTAGGTGTATTTCTATGCGCTCATACTTCATTCTGAAGCATATTGTATCCCTTTACCTAATAAACTCTGCAGTTTTTGCTTCAAAAAAAAAAATTCAAGTAATTTTTCCACTTGTTAAATTTTTCCAGCTTTTATTTAGTTATTATATATGTGCTAGCTTTTTAAAATGTAGTATTTTTCTAACATGAGGTAAAGCTGTAGCTAATGTTTTCCAAGCTATTATCAATTAAAATTACCAATAATATCTGTTTATATTATCTGAAGATTTAGTGGGGGGAGTAAGTCCTAATTTCTTCTGTCCATATGGAATGAGCGTGTTTGTGTCATTTTTAGACCTGAAACTCAGCACCGAGGCTCTGCTCCCCATTCCGAGAGTGATCTCCCAGAGCAGGAAGAGGAGATTTTAGGATCCGATGATGATGAGCAGGAAGACCCCAATGATTACTGTAAAGGTAAGTTTGTGAGGAGATAAGAAGTAAGATGTGATCTATTTGTAATATCTAATTTGGGCGTTTGGTTTGTCTATGTAAGTACAGTTTTTATGTTTTCTGCCTGTTAAATTGTTTTCACTATATAAAGGAAATACTACAGTATTTATTCTTACTTCATTATAATTTATCAAGGTAACTTGTTTTGTTTTTTGGCAGTGCTAGGGATTAAATTAAGGGCCTCACGTATGCTAGGTAGTCACTATATCTACCACAGAACTACATCACCAACCCTATTTTAACCTTTTTTCTTTTTAAAATTGATTGTACCTTTTTACCTTAGAAAATTTCTGAAATATATTAAACAGCTAAGAAAATAAAAGCCATCTGCAGGCAGTGCTAGACCCAGAAGCAACCAATTGTAACATTCTGATATGGCATATAGGGGGTTGTTTTGTTTTTGTTTTGTTTTGTTCTTTAGACAGGTTTTTGCTATGTAATCCAGGCTGACCTCAAATTTGTGATCGATCGTCTTGCCTCGGCCTCCTGCATGCTGGGATTGTAGGCATGTGCTACCACACCCAGGTGGTACATAGATTTTTTTTTTTTTTAATGCCTTCTTACCACTTTTTTCTCATGGTAATGGCAACTAAGATAAATTCAGCTGGAATTAGTTACTTAAACTATGTCATTAGGTTGCCTAGATCCTTGGGGTAGAAATTTGTAATGGAATCTATTGTGCTGTGTAGGAGAACTTGGTTCTTAATCTCCACAAACAAAAATAAAGGTAAAAATACTTTGATTCCTGTCACTGTTGACAGGTTTTTCAGGCCTTCTTCTGTTTTTTGTTTGTTTTTATTTAGAGAAGCAGATCTTCTTGTTTTCTATTTTTCGGGTACATAAATAGAATTCATTATTCCCTTTCCTACAAAACATCCTGAGAATGCACCTGTGAGTAGATTTACATGTTTAGATAAATTTCTTGGATTTTGGAGGGCCAAGGATATTGTGGCTCACAACTTTTTTTTTTTTTTTTTTTTTTTAAAGTACCTGGGGGTTCAACCCAGGGTCTTGTGCTTGGTAGACAAGCACTTTATCACTGAACTTTACCCTCAGCCCCTTATTTATTTATTTATTTATTTATTTATTTATTTTATTTTGAGAAAAGTTTTCCTAAGTTGGCCAAGCTGCTTCAAGCCTCAAACTTTCAATCCTCCTGCCTCCCAAGTCGCTAAGATTATAGATGTGCACCATAGCACCTGCTGTGACCTTATTTTTGTTTAAAGATGAGGTTGTTCTGTAGAGTATCAAATCTAATTTACTTAAGATAATTTTTTATACTCTAAGCTCAGTAATAATGTGTGGCTTGTTTGGCTGTTAAGATCTTCTCCTATTGAGTTGATTTTATAGAAGAAACCATTTTTATTTGATAAAAGATATAGGTGTTGAAAAATGAGATATAAGCTATACCTTTTCTTACTATTTAAGTGATTGGTTATCATCTTGGTTCTTCTGATTATATTCCTCTTGTTTCTTCTAGGAGGTTATCATCTTGTGAAAATTGGAGATCTATTCAATGGGAGATATCATGTGATCCGAAAACTGGGCTGGGGACACTTTTCAACAGTGTGGTTATCATGGGATATTCAGTAAGTTGTAGTGGCCCTGCAGAAGAATTACAGGATGCCTCCCTACTTTTATCTAATTTCCCAGTAGTGACCAGAGCTTCTGTCTGCCTGTATACTGATTTCTTGTCAGAATTTTGTTGCTCATGGTAATCTTTATGTTTCTGGACAAGTCACTTAAAGAATCTTTTGCCTCACTGCCTTAGAGGCAAAAGATTGATTAAATTATTATCAGTGAACCACTTGGAGCTCCAGGTTCAAGGCTTTGCAAATATTCAATGGTGTATAAGTTAATAATTTGCTTCTCACTGGAGTAAAGTTAAATTTTCAAATAATGTTAGACCGCAGGTGAAATTATTTTTATAACATTTTCTCAACTATTCAGTCTAAAATTTTCTCTACATAAAAATTATAGGCAATAAAAATACCTCTTTAAGTCGGGTGCCATTGTGCGTGTCTGTAATCTGATTTACATGGGAGGCTGAGGCGGAAGGATTGCAAGTTCGAGGGCAGAGGCCACCTGAGCAACTTAGTGAGACCCCCATTTTAATTAAAAAGTAAAAAAGGCTGGGGGGGCCAGGGATGCAGGTCAGTGATGGAATACTTGCTTAGCATGCGTGAAGCCTTGGGTTTACCGCTATACTAGTTGCTCTTTAATGTTGAATATTTACCTAAATGTATATCATCTCTTTGATGAGACAGTAATTGCTGTCCCTGCATTTCACTTTCTATCAGGTTTTTTTAATGACTTTTGTCATTTTGTTTTCATTCAAGTATTTCTTTTGGCTTCTTACAGAAAACTTTTAACCTTTTACTTTTGCCATGCAGATATACAGGATACTTGTGACTTAGTGGGAGATTTTCTCTTATTTATCCCAATTTCTTACTTTTACTTGGAGATATTCAGAAGGTGTATTTTGACTTAGAGAAAATATTCAGTGACAGTTTATCTGAGAACAGATTCTCCTATAAATAACATCTGGCCAGTAAGTGACACTTACAGGTACAAGAGTCCTATAGAAGTAGCTCATGCTTGGCTACAGGAACCTGAGTTCAGTATTTGTACTTGCTCACTGTCTCTTAGTTGTCACTAAATTTTAGCTTCCAGAAGTAAAATTAGGATGTTTAGTCTTAATTGCCTATGTTTGTTTCTTAGGGGGAAGAAGTTTGTGGCAATGAAAGTAGTTAAAAGTGCTGAACATTACACTGAGACAGCACTAGATGAAATCCGGTTGTTGAAATCAGTGAGTATCACATCATTTGTGTGACCTACAGAGCATCATAAATAAATCTTTATTCAGTTGAGATGTACCACCTGGTAGACACATTAGTGTGGCTGAATTTTTACCATATTTACTGCAGAAGTCCAGTATCCTTAAAGAGGTATACGGGAAGATGGCAATATTTACGTATTCCTTGCATGAAGTAGGGAATTGGTGGGATATTCTGTGATTAGAATTCTCCCTACACACACACACACACTCACACACACACACGCAACTTTTTTTCCCAAAGAAGACTTTACTGAGGTTGGATACAGTGGCTTACACCTGTAATCCCAGCCACCTGGGAGGTGGAAGCAGGAGGATCACAGGTTCAAGGCCAGAGGCAGCCTATATAACTTAGCAAGACACTGTCTCAAGATAAAAAAAAAAAATTAAAAAGGACCTCGGAGTGCAGGTCAGTGGTAGAATGCATGCAAAAAAAAGAACTATGTGTGAGGCCCTGGATTCCATCCCAGTATCACGCCCCCCCCCCCAAAAAAAAAAAAAGAAAAGAAAAGAAAAGAAGATTTTATTGAGCATGTTTTATGTGCCAGATAACTGCCATGTTTGTCTTTCCTCCTGTGGTTAAAGGAAAATTGTATGAGTAAATTTGTAACATCTATTTTATGTTTTAAAATAGGTTATAAAAGTGTACATTAGTACAATTACAAAAACATTCATTCCATTTATGTCTGGGAACTTAGGTAAATTTTATCAAAACATTTTTCAGTTTTGTTATAAATTAGTAAGATGTCACTGTGGTAGAAGGAACTTAGATTCAAGTTTAGAAACCTGGACTTAGAGCAGAGGGTATAGTTCATGGTAGAGGTAGCATACACAAGGCCCTAGGTTCAATCCCCTGTACCACAAAGAGAAAAAGAAGAAAAAAGAGAATTTAGATTTATCCAGTGTGTCTTCAGTTATGTTCTGTTTTATTTTCTTTTTCTTTTTTTAATTCTGAGCCTTCATAACATGAGAATGTTGGACCAGGAGATTTCTAAGGGAATAATAATTTTCAAAGTGCCAGTCTGTGACTTTGAGATAACCAGCAGGTACCAAAAGTTAATCAACATAATACTACCTTCATGAGAAATTTTTTCTATGAAAAAAGTCAACTAAATAAACAATGTGGCTAGTGTAGTTGATTTACATCCTTAAAAGCTTAATTTCTCATAGCGTGGTAACTAGCAGTTAATTTGGAAGCCACACTCCCTAGTAGCAAAATGACTGGATTTCAAGGAGCTCTTTGAGTTCGTTTGCTATGGGTGTTCCTCCCCCACCATTTAGCGGCTTCTGTGCTTTCCTTTGTACTAAATTCTCTCTCTTCCCCAACACAGGTTCGCAATTCAGACCCTAATGACCCAAATAGAGAAATGGTTGTTCAACTACTAGATGACTTTAAAATATCAGGTGTGAATGGAACACGTATCCTTTTAACAACTTGTTCTTAATAAATGGTGAAATAACTATTACTTTAATAAATAACAATTTATTTTATTAATATATCATGAAACAACTTTGTCCCAAAGAAAGGAACTGAACTGTATAAATAGTATTGGTGTCTATTCTCAAGGTAAATTATATTAAAATTACCTTTGTTATTGTACCTTTCTAAACATAGATCTGAATTTTGTCTATTTTGCCTTAGTTCTTCCTGTCTCCCTTTTCAGGAAGATCTAAAGAAACTGTTTTAGAATATTCATTCTATTATTAAATAAAGGTTCTGTGATCTTTGTCAGCACAGAAATTTTAAGGGAAGTATTTTTCCTGAAAAAATGATGGAAAAACAAGAATTTAAAGAATGATTTTATTATTTACCAGCCTCAGTTGAAGAGGATGTGGATAGGTTATGTTTAGTATCTAACTGGGTGTGACTGTTCATTCTGTCATAACAAAAAAACTGATTTGTTTTATCTGTTTTTTAGAATTGGAAAGAACTTTAGCTGACTTTGTTCACAAGTTAACTATCCATGTGATGTGCAGTGAGCTACTTGAAAGGTTATTGCAACAGCCTGCTATGCTTATAAGGTTACAAAGGCTTGTCAAATTTTTCAGAAAGAAAGATAAAGTAAAGTAGTACATCATTCTACCTGTGACTGTTTAGCTGCTTTTAACACACATTCTTAATTGCCAATGATTATTTTTAAGGAGGTAGCTTATGTATGTCTAGTTTCCTGTGTATTGTGGGAAAAGAAGCAGGAAAAAAGGAGAAGAGGAGAAAAAATCGGTGACAATGTGAAAAGCTTTTATTCTGAAGCTCTGAGTCATTTCCTTGGAGACGGAGATATCATGGTCACCCAATCTCTAAGGAAGATAGCCATGTCCATCTTAAAACAGCATCCTGAACCCACTGTGGTTGCTTTGTAATGGCTATGTCTGTCTGTGTGCGTCAGGTGTGTTCAGAGCATTAAGAAGGCTAGCCAAGAAATAAAAACGTACACAGGATGTCGTGATAGTTGTTACATTCTGTCTCCTATTTTTAATTTTATGGTATTTGTCATTGTTGACTCTAAGCTAGAAGACCATTAAAAAATAAAAAAAACTATTGACATAGTAGGTTTAAATTTCAAGTTTAAGGTATTTTCAGACATTATCAGGTGGCTTCTGTCCACTGAGTCACTTTTTAAAATTATTTTTCTCCTTTTGTCCTTAGCCATTTTTTTCTGCTCTTCCACCTACTCCTCTCTCATTATATGCTCTTCCTTCTGCTTATCTCCCATTATATGCCACTACTACATTATTATATTATATTAAAAATTGAAAAGGCTAGTCAGGCACTGTGGCACACACCTATGATCCCAGCGACATGGAGGCTGAGGTAGAAAGGTTTTGAGGCCAGAGGTAGTCTGTACAACTTAGTGAGACCCTGTCTCAAAATAAAAAATTTTAAAAAAAGAGTTGGGGAGTACAGCTCGAGGTGGAACACCCTGGGTTTGATCCTCTAGTACCACATAAAAAAAAAAAAAAAAAAAAAAACTAAAAGGCTGTTACTCAGAGCACTGTGTTAAGAGGTAATTGGTACTGGGCATGGTGACACACGCCTATAATCTCAACAGTTGGGAGGCAGAAGCAGGAGGATCTTGAGATCAAGGCCAGCCAGGGCTACATAGTAAGACCTTTTCTCAGAAACAAACAAAAAGGTTAATGCTTTATGTCAATGGCCTGTCTTTATCCCCTTCCACAGCACAGCATATCTTCATGGAGCTGTATGTGTACATTTTTCTTTGCCTGGGCATGCTGCTTTTTCTCCGGACCACTATTCTTTCTCATACTAAAATGTAAAGGACACTAAACTAGAAAGTGGAGACTTCAAGATTAAACTGGTTGGCTCTGTTTTCTTGGGGGTTGAGGAAGAGTAACTAAGAACAGAAAATTGGTTTCTGTATAGTACTGATATTAGCCAATGAATCATCATTGGCTACTTACGTGCTTCAGTGCCTACAGCCATACCCCTGTGGCATCGGATCTCGTCAGATCTCAGAAGCTAATAAGCAGGGTCTGGCCTGGTTAATCCTTGGATGGGAGACCACCTGGGAACACCAGGTGCTGTGGACTTGGGAGAAGGACCCCAGCAACCCACTCCCAAAAAACAATCAGCCATTGAAAACACTATGAATAGTAGAGAAGCACTGACAATAATGTTTCACCTGTTGTTCGTAGGGTCATTGTGAGTCAGTCACTGACTTGACAGCACCTAACAACAACAACATATGCTTCAGTCTTCTTTTTTCCCCTTGATACTGAGGATCGAACCCAGGGTTTTGCAGTTGCAACACAAGTGCTTTTATCACTGAGCTAAATCCCAACCCCATGCTTCATTCTTGAGGATACATTTTTTTACCATGTACCTTTTCTTCTTTTGCTAGCTCTGCTTATTCATAATGTGACCTAAACATGGCTCTTGCTTAATAAAGTTAATTAACCTTTTGGGTTTTTTTCTTCACAACATCACCCCAAGATACTTTTTTTCACATATGCTTTTGATTTTTATTATTACTGCTTCTTCTGATTCCTGTTTCACAATCATCTTTTACCTAGGCTATTTGGCTCTTCCATTTTGCTGTTACTCCTTAATTATGGTGTTCTATCCAGTTTTTTTTTTTTTTTTTTACTTCTAATCTAGTAAATATGTCATTTTTATATCACTGCTTCTAAATTTTCAATATTAAATCTTGTCAAATTATAATATTTCTCTCAACCAATAAAAGTTAAGAATGTTGAAGCTAGAAACATAAGATTAATTAGCTTAAAATTCTATTTTATGTTTAGTTTTTTTAAACCAATCTATATTTCTTAAACTTGTCTATGTAAATTTCAAATGTTAAAAAGTAGGATATTTTAATGAATTCCCACAGATCCATTACCCACTTTAAGAGTTACCACCTCTTAACCAGTTTCAGAAGTTACATATCAATCATTGCCTGATAATTCTTTAGCCAATGTTAGGTGTGTTATTTTATCCATAATCTTTGTAGACTGTATCTGTAATAGACAGGATTCTTTCAAAATATGACCTCAGTATATTATTATACCTAAAAAAAGAGGAGCAGCTTCCTGGTCATCAAGTTCTGTAGCTAGTGTTTCAGTCTGTTAACATATCTCATCCTTTTTTCTTTTTCTTTTTCTCTATTTTTTTTTTTATTGTGGCAAAATACATTTAAATTAACTACTGAACTGTTTTCAAGTATAAATTTTGGTGTTGTAAAATACAGTCATAACATTGTGCAAATATAACTATCCATCACCATAACTTCTCATCTTTTAAAACTTTAACTGTACCCAATAAGTGTCTATAAGTGAGTCCCAATAAGTGAGATTTAGGTGGTTTTCTGTTTAAAGTCTTCTCTTTCCTTATTTATTTAGTCTGGTTGCTCTGTCCATTGTTGAGAGTAGAACTGCACAAAAACATTATAGATACAGTTTTTGTTTTCATGTTTCATGATAATTAGGGGTTGAACCCAGCCCCTTGCACATACTTTGGAAGTGTTCTACCACTGGGATGCACCCCAGCCCATTTTTTACTTTTTTATCTGGAGAGGATCTCGCTACATTACGCAGGCTGCCTCTGGCCTTGAACTTGGCAATCTTCCTACCTCGGCCTTCCAAGTTGCTGGGATCATAGGCATACACAACTACACCCGGCTTAAATGTCTATAATTGTTATGTTTTATTGCTGTATAGACTTTTGTATTAATATGTAATACCCTGATTTGTCCCTTAAAGTCTTTTGATTTAAAGTCAGTTTTGTCTAATTTTAGTATAGCCACTCCTGATTTCTTCTGGTTACTGTGTACATGGACTCTCTGCTCTGTCCTTTCACTTTGAATCTGTTATCTTTGCATCTAAAATGAGTCTCTTGTAAACAGAATATGCCAAGCATATTATGTATTTATATCTGATCTGCCAGTCTCTGTATTTGATTGGGGAGTTTAATTCATTTACAATTAAAGTATTACTTCTGTCATTTTGCTGTTTTCTATATGCCCTGTAACTTTTTGTCCCTGATTTCCTGCATTACTCTCTTCTTTTGTATTTAGTTGATCTTTGGGAGTGAGGCATTTAAATTCCCTTCTCATTTCCTTTTTTATATATTCTATGGTTATAGTCTCTAATTATCACAGAAATGAGATTTACCATCCTAATGAATTTCAACAATAATTTGTGTGGTAGCACAAAGTTATACCAGCTTACTTTCAGAAACATACAAAGGCTGTTTGCTTTATAGCAACATATCCACTCTTTCTGATTACTGATAAAAACATACTTATTTGTTCATTTTATTTTGTTTTTGTTTGATACAGGGTCTTGCTGTGTGGCCCAGAATGGCATTGAACTCATGTTTCTCCTGCCTCAATCTTCCAAGTACCAGTATTACAGGCACATGCCACTATACCCAGCAGAAATATATCTTTATACATTCTATGCCCCAAAATACTAGTAATTCTTTCAAAAGATTACTGTCTTTAAATTATGAAGAAAATAAAATGTGGAGCTATAAACCAAAGATAGTTATTTTAGCTTTATATTATAATTGCTCGTGTATTTACCTCAGTTGAAATCTTTATTTCTTCATATAGCTTTGAGTTACTGTCTAATATTCTTTCATTTTATCTTGTAGGACTCCCTTGAGCATTTCTTGCGGGGCATGTCTAGTGGTAATGAATTCCCTGTTATGTGCATGTCTTCATTTCTGCCTCACTTTCAAATGACAGTTTGGGTAGATATAGGATTCTTGGTTGGCACTTTCCCTTTCAGCACTTTGAATGTATTGGCCCAGTGTTTTTCTAGCTTCCAAAGTTGCTGATGAGACCTTTGCTGATATCTTACTGAGGATTCACCTTCTATGTGACAAGTCTCTTTCCTTGCTGATTTCAAGATTCTTGACTTCCCAATATATGTAAAATCATGTAGGGGTAGAAGTCAGCATAACTACTAAAATCTGTGCAGTATCCTGCACACTCCAAGAGTAGGCTCCAACAGTGTTTGTGCTGTGTGGCATGGTCAAGATGTTTAGACATAAAGAGGACACCTGGCAACACTAGAGTGTTTCATAAACTACACAGCATAAAGCAAGGCAGTTTCCAACTTTTAAACAATTTTGTAGGCTAGGGGCATAGCTCAGTTGTGGAGTGCTTGCCTAGCATGCACAAGACCCTAGGTTTGATCACCAACACTGCGAAAAAAGAAAAAGAATTGTTGACATTTGCATTTTTAGGTGAATTTTTGTACATTGTCTTTTATTGCTATGGACAAATTTATTTTTCTTTTATTTTGAGGCTGTGAAAGTAGAAGTTGTTAGCCTAGACATTTATGAAGAAACTGCTTTTCCCAAATCTGATTAATAGCTTGTACATACTGCATTTGCTATTTGCACATTTGGGTTTCACTTTTACATTTGGGTTTCACTTTTCTTTTTATCACCAAGTATATTGTACATAATTTAATCCATAAACCAGGTCCTCCCAGGATTTTCTGTTGCATAGATGTTTTCAGTGATTACAACATTAGACTTTAGCATTTCAGAATATTGAGAGCCACGTATTTTTGCAGTCAAGCTCTATAACTTAAGGAAACAATAATACATAACAATTTTCATTGAGATGGAATCCATATCTTGTCTTGCCTTGTTTTTTCTCTCCCTGCTTTTTTCCCCCTTAACCCAAACTCTTAGATATATGCATGGTGTTTGAAGTTTTGGGGCATCATCTGCTCAAGTGGATCATCAAATCTAACTATCAGGGACTTCCACTGCCTTGTGTCAAAAAAATTATTCAGCAAGTATGTATCTTTGTCTTTACTAGGTGGTGATTTTATTTTATTTTATTTTATTTTTCTTTTATGAAAGTATCAGGAGTTTCCTATTTCCAATAGAATTTCTGTTTTAACAATAGTGACTTTTGTAATTGCTAAAATTAAGTATTCCTAGAATTTATTGTGCTTATTCTGTTTTTAAATGTTTAAGCATAACTGCTTTTCTCTAGATTCATCTTCTATATTATTGAAGGAAGAAGCTGTTGTGAGGTCCCTGACTTTGGAAAACTGGAGCCCATATCCAGAATTCTGGTTGCAAATATTAAGTATATATTAATACAGAATTATGTCAGGCTCCTTTTGTCCCTTTATAGAACATTATTCATAAGCATTTTCTAATTTTCTAAAAAGCCTTAGATATGTAGTATAGAATTACACCATCAGAAAAATATTAAGATTTCAAGGGACAAGTAATTTGTTTGGATAATGTGTCTCAGAAAGAGCTCTAAACCTGCGCCTGGCACGGTGGCACATGCCTATATCCCAGTAGCTCAGGAGGCTGAGGCAGGAGGATCGCAAGTCCAAGACCAGAGGCAGTCTGCATAATTTGGCGAGACTCTATACCAAAAAAGTAAAAAAATGGGCTGGAGGTGCAGCTCAGTGGTCCAGCGCTTGGAAAGCATGCAAGCGTGAGGCCCTGGGTTGAACCCCGAGTACCACCAAAAAAAAAAAAAAAAAAAAAAAAAGCTCTAAACCAAGAAACAAGAGACCTTATTTCTTCACCAGCAAGGGGATTTTATTAAAAGATATTTAAATCTCCTTCACCTACCTTTCAGTACTTAAAGGGTATGTTGAACATTTATTCTCAGTCTTTATAATGTTACCTAGTTAAAGAATATCTCCAAATAGAATTAGCTTTGTAAAACTTGGAGGCTTACAATGAATCTGGTGAAGTTTCTTTACTCTTTAAAAATGAATTAAAAACTCGGCCAGGTGCAATGATTCACATCTATAATCCAAGCGACTCAGGAAGTGGAGGCAGGAGGATCACAAGTTCAAGGGCAGGGGTATCACTTGTAACTAAGTGAGACCTTAACTCAAAATACAGAGTAAGAAACTGGCTGGAGGTGTGGCTCAGGGGTAAAACACTTGCAAGAAGCATGCGTGAGGCCCTGGGTTCAACCACTGAGTACTGAAATAAATAAATAAATAAATAAATAAATAAATAAGGTTACTATTCTCTATAGAACTATAAATGCTGTCTTTTTGGGGTTTGGGGTTTTTTCTTTTTCTTTTTTTATGTTGTGATTTCCTTTTCTGGAAAAACTATTCACAAGCCTACTGCTCTATTCCCATTCAGGTGCTACAAGGTCTGGATTATTTACACACTAAGTGCCGTATCATCCACACTGACATTAAACCAGAAAACATCTTGTTGTCGGTGAATGAGCAGTACATTCGGAGGCTGGCTGCAGAAGCAACAGAATGGCAGCGATCTGGAGCTCCTCCACCTTCCGGGTCTGCAGGTATAGGGGAGGTTGCTCTACTTAAGAGACAACTCTGTCACCAGACAGTTAAACACTACTCAATCATTTAATAATAAAATATTTAAGAAATAGTTTCAACCATCAAAAGACTATTTTCATTATTGCTTTCGAATGGGAAAAGCTTGGGTTTAAGCACTGATTCAAACAGACCTCGTATGAATCCTAGCTTCACCATTAGCTGGGAGACCTTAACTGAGTTACTTGATTTCATTTTCCCTCTCTTAGGAGTTAGTAACGAAGTTAGCGGTGCGCCACATAATATTATGTGTTAAATTATGATTGCTATGATTATGACTTTTTTCCATTTCAGGTATATACTTTAGTTTTAGTAGTTTAATCTTGTTTGAGGATCTTTCTTGGTACTTTATTGAAATATTGGTTATCGTAAACAAGTGCAAAAGGGGAATAAGAAAGAAGTAGAGGTCCTGAGTGGGGATGAGGAGGCTGCTGCTTGTCACTTTCAAGTTTAAGTAGTACATGGGAATAGGAAGTAGGTGATTTTAGCAGATTAGTAATGGAAACCAGAAATGGAAATTTGGTTTTTTGCATATATTGATACTGCTTGGGGAAGAATTTCATTTTTGTTTTAAGTTTGACTTTTATATGCTTTGTTTTCTTTAAAAATAAAACTAATAGCTGGGCGTGGTGGCACATGCCTGTAATCCCAGTGGCTTGGGAGGCAGAGGCAGGAGGATCACAAGATCGAGACCAGAGGCAGTCTGCGTAACTTAGTGAGACCCTGTCTTTAAAAAAGTTTAAAAAAAAAAAAAAGAAGAAGAGTGGGGGCACAGCTCAGTGGTCCAGCACTTGCAGAGTATGCAAGTGCAAGGCCCTGGGTTCAACCCCTAGTACCAAAAATAAAATAAAATAAAATAAAGCTAATGTGGCTTCTACTCAAGTCACTTAAAAACAATGTAGGCTATACAAGAAAAACTTTTTTTTTTCATTCTGGTAGGGTGTCTTTTCTGAGTCTTTCTTTATATTACCTGCTGAATGCCAGGATTCTTACCTCGTTTTCTTTTCTTTTCAGTCAGCACTGCTCCCCAACCTAAACCAGTAAGTATAAGGTGTTTCTATATTTAATTCTGAGCTATGGGCTGTGAGCATGGGTTCTTCTGATATGGATGATCATAGTTTGTTTAGAATTTGGAAACCAGCGTAAAAAAAAATTATTCATGCGCTTCTGTAATTTTCTCCAGTAAATTCCCACATATCTTTGGCAAGTTTGTACTGGTGAGGCTTTTATAAATTTGAGTGTCTGAAAGTAAACCTGCCACACAGACTGCTCAGAAGACCAAGATTTGTTGTTAATTATCTTTTTATTTGGTTTCGTAAGAATATCTGCAGCTTTTCAGTTAATGAAAAACTTAGGGAAAGAATGAAATTTAAGAAGTAACTAAAGTTGACAGTTATCTCCAACTAGGGTTAATGGATTAGCCACCTGAAGGCTTTATCTGTTTGTAATCTCCGCCCAGGCTGACAAAATGTCAAAGAATAAGAAGAAGAAATTGAAGAAGAAGCAGAAGCGCCAGGCAGAATTACTAGAGAAGCGAATGCAGGAAATTGAGGAAATGGAGAAAGAGTCGGGCCCTGGGCAAAAAAGACCTAACAAGCAAGAAGAATCAGAGAGTCCTGTTGAAAGACCCTTGAAAGAGAACCCACCTATTAAAATGACCCAAGAAAAACTTGGTATAAATAGAGCATCACAAAAATTCTTTATGGCACACTTTAACATTTATTTATCATTGTTATGTAATATAGTGGTTTCATATGTACAACACATCTCTGGGGGTGTCCTTATAAGAATTCAGATCTTGTCATAAATGTTAGGCAGGTAATATTACAATGTAATTTCTAACTTTTCTCAGGAAGTGGAACACAGACTTTAGCCATCAGGGAAGGATAAGAAGATCTTTGTCTTTCCATAAATAGGTTTTAGATTTTCAGTCATGTTTTTATGTCACTCAGTATAAGTTCAGTAAAATATTTTAATCCTTTGAAAAATTTATCTGTTCTTTCACTCACACACATAAACATACATCTTTTTTTGTTTATTTGTTCCTTAGAAGAGTCAAGTTCCATTGGCCAGGATCATACCCTTTTGGAACGTGGTGTAGAGGGTGGTGCAGCAGAAATTAATTGCAACGGAGTAATTGAAATCATTAATTATACTGAGAACAGTAATAAAGAAACATTGAGGCTTAAAGAGGATCTGCATAATGCTAATGACTGTGATGTCCAAAATTTGAAGCAGGAATCTCATTTTCTAAGCTCCCAAAATGGAGATAGCAGCACATCTCAAGAAACAGACTCTTGTACACCTGTACCTTCTGAGGTGTCTATAGATACCATGGTATGCCAGTCTTCTTCATCTATAGACCAGTCATTCAGTGAACAGGACATAAGCCAACTTAAAGAAAGCATTCGGGCAGAGATACCTTGTGAAGATGAGCAAGAGCAGGAACATAATGGACCACTGGACAACAAAGGTACCATGCAGATACTCTTCTCCAGCACTCTTCCTACACGGCACATTCTTGAATTTCTAGGCTAAAAGTACCATTATTTTTATAACTGTAGCTTTACAGTAGGTTTCTGTGATGTGTGTGTGAGAGAGAGAGTGTGGTGTGGTATGTGTAGTTTTTGTGGAGTTTTGATGTTTTACTCTGTCTCTGTTTTTGTTTTGTGGTGCTGGACATTGAACCCAGGGCCTTGTGTGCGTGCTAGGGGAGCACTGTACCACTGAGCTACATCCCCAACTGCAAGTGTCCAAGTGACCTTCAATATGTGATTCTGTAGCTAACTTTAAATTTCATTCATCGTGTACAGGGTATACAGCACTTCACTTGTTGCTATGACCACAGAGGTTTCTAGTTCTAGAAACTGAAGTTATCACTGTGCTCCTTTTTTTTTTTTTTTTTGCCGAACTGGGAGTTGAACCCAGGGCCTCACACCTGCATGCTTTACAAGTGCTGGACCACTGAGCTGCGCCCCCAGCCCATTTTTTTTACTTTGTGAGACAGGGTCTCAGCTAAGTTACACAGACTGTCTCTGGTCTTGAACTTGTAATCCTCCCGCCTCCACCGCCGGAGCTGCTGGGATTATAGGCATGGGCCACCCGGCACACCATTGTGCTCTTTTTATGAAAATTTATTGTTGCCAGTTGGGGGCCTGACCATATAACACCCTGGAGGACTTCATTATGCTTTGGGTATTCCTGTTTTATTAAACAGTTTTATTGATGGTGGCTATTGTCTGTAGGAAAATCTACTGCTGGAAATTTTCTTGTTAATCCCCTTGAGCCAAAAAATGCAGAAAAACTCAAAGTGAAGATTGCTGATCTTGGAAATGCCTGTTGGGTGGTAAGTTAAACTTATTTCAGTGCTCTATTTTGAAATGAAGAGGATTTGGTCTTAGTTATGCTGAAATAAAACATGTGCAATTCTGTATTCACATCATTACTTAACATTTTAGTGAATATTATTTGACATTTTTCTTTTAACCTTTTATTGTGGAAAAGTTCAGATATACATCTGAAAGAGAAAGTGGTGTGATGAAAACATCTAACCTCACCCCAGTTACTTACTACCCAGAGTCAGTAATGTCAACTTGTTTTATGCTAGTCTTGTTTTATTCTTATCCTCATTCACTTTCTTTCTTTTTGTTTTTTTGTTTGTGTTTTTGTTATTTGTTTATTTAATGAGAGGGTCTTGCTAAATTATGTAGGCTGTCTCTGGCCTCAAACCTGTGATGATCCTACCTCAGCCTCTCAGGTAGCTAGGATTATAGGCATGTACCACAGCACCCAAACGTATTCACTTGCATACTCTCAATACCAGTGTTCATATCTTACCCACTCCACCTCCATTTTGAAAATTGGCATCTATCTTAAAAATTGTAACCTCCTTTTAATTCACTTACTATGTTTTGGGCACTATTCTTGGTCACCTAGAATTTATATCAAATTCAGTTGGCTACATAATATTTCCTAATATACTATAATCTTTACACATTTTTGACAGCTCTTTGTCATGAGAATCTTTGTGTATTGTCCTTAGGACATGGGGAATTACTAAATCAAAAGTGGAGTGAAGAGCCGAGTGCGGTGGTGCACGCCTGTGATCCCAGCAACTCCACCTCCCAAGTGCTGGGATTACAGGCCAGCACCACCATGCCCGGCTGGGTTATTTTCTAATGTACATCTTTTTAAAATCTATAGTAGAATGATTTGTACATAAGTGGCACTATGCAAAAGAGCGGTATGTTTTTTAAACAAGAAATGATCCAGACTCCAGTAGGGTCCCATTTCCAATATTGATTCTAGAATATTGTGATATCCTTTTAGAAGAAATAAAACTAGAGCTGAGCACTGACTGATAAGAATGTGGAATGGCTGTCTGAATAATTGAAATCACTCCATCACTACCCTCTGATCCCAGTCATCATGTCGTTTCACCTGCATAAGGGCAGTAGCCTCCTTACTGCTCCCTCAGCTACTGCCACCCTTGCCCCCATAAACACTGTTGTCAACACAGCTATTGGGGCGATCCTCTTAAATGTGGGTTAGGTCAAATACTGTCTAAACCTTGCAGCAACTCCCTTGAGAATGAATGCTAAAATCCTTGCAGTGGCCCAGACATCACCACACAAAGAACACTTACTGTTACTTCTGCCTTGAATCCTCCCCTCAAGATACTGCTGAGCTCACCCTGACATTTTCTTTAAGGGGAGCTCTTCGCCCAAACACTCAATTAACAAATTACCACTCCTATTTCCTCATTCTTCCTCTCTTCCCTCTACTTTTTTCTCTCCACAATACTTAGCCCAATTTGATATTGTGTATTTGCTTCCTGTCTCTCTCCCTAGAACATTCGTCCTATTACAACACAGACTTTTATTGTTCACTGATGTGTCTCCAGTACTTAGCACTGTGCCTGGTACATAATAGAAGCTCAATACATATTTAAGTAAATAAACTGTAGAGAATCATTGGCTCTATAGCAAATGTTACACTGTGCAAGTACCAACAGTTTATCTGTTTTCTACCCACTCCACGTTTCTGTGCCTTTGTGCTCGGAGCCCCTTTCTGCATGCTTTCTTATCCACACGGTTCACTGTGCTTTATTCTGATGTAGTTGTTCCTGTCCCTTTCACTACAACAGAATGAAAATCTCTTGTCAGCTATTACATGCATATCTTTCTTTTCTTTTTTTTTTTTTTTTACATATTACTCTTCTAAAATGTCTTTACATTCTTTTCATTGATTGACTCATTCAGCAAACATCCTGGCATATACTCTGACCTGGGCACTAGACACAGTGGTGAATGCAACATGGATGTCCTGTCTTACTGGATCCTGATTAGATCTCACTTTTCAGTGATGTCTTCAGGACTTTTAAGCATCTGGCATTCAAGAATGGAATTTTACGTGATTTTCAAAGAGCTTGATTTTTTTAAAGATAAACTTTTGCTTACCAGTTATGCATGTACATAGTTTAAAGACAATGTAGATTTTGATTCCAAAATGTGCCACTCCGTTTGCCAATTTTTTACTTACCATGATAGTATTTACATTCACATCAGTAATAAATACATGATTTCCTAGTTTTGTTTTTCAATTCTAGTTATTTCTTCTTCCTAGAAGATAGGACCTATCTACTACCACTGCACCAATTCCATTTTCCAGATGTCGTATAATTTTTCGCTAGATGATGATTTCATATTATATTATTGGGATTCTAATGCTGTCCTCGGGCTGGAGCTTAACTCAGTTGGTAAATTGCTGTTTGCTTTCTGAGACCCTGGGTTGGATCCCCAGCACCACAAAAATGGGAATAGGACTTGGCAGCCCATTCCTGAAACAATCAGCCATTAAAAACTCTTTGAATAGCAGAGAAGCACTGACATATTTCCAGGCATGGCACAGTGTCAGAGAGTGTTTTGTTCTGTCATACACAGGGTCACTGTGTATGAGTCAGACCCAACTCAACAGCACCTGACAACAACAGTGTTATCTGTGGCTGAACTCAACATACAATGATTCTTTTCTTTTCACATAACAGTATTTACTTGGCTTAGTTTTCTTTGTAGTATTTATCACTTAATTCAACCCATACTTTTACCCAATGATGTAAATTCATCAACTTTAATATATACAGATGCATTGTGTATCATTTCAGCTTTATCTTCCAAAAGAACTCCATGCTGGAACGTAGAGTCTTCTAATCTGTATTCCTCTGGTTGGAGTGCCCATTTGGAATTTCCCTTCACCTTATGCAGTATTCCTTTCTTCTTATAGAATATTATTTTCTTTTTTTTCTTTCCTCCTAGCCCATTTTCTACCTCTCCTATGTTATTTCTTGGTTTACTCCTTTTTTCCCTCTCTACCACAGGGCTGCACCTCCAACTCATATTTTATTTTGAATTAGAGTTTTACGAAGTTATGCAGGCTGCCTCTGGCCTCGAACCCACAATCCTCCTGCCTCTACCTCCTGAGTCACTAGGATTACAGGTGTACATCATCACACATGGAAAGACTTAATCTTCTTCAGATCTCCTACCTAGAGAGTAATTGCTTGGCTCTTAGTGTTCTGGGAGTTGACTTAAACAAGAAGACCAGGTAGCTGGGCACACACCTGTAATGCCAGTGACTTGGGACACTGAGGCAGGAGGATCACAAGTTCAAGGCCAGAGGGAGCCTGCCCATCTTGTACCCTATCTCAAAGTTAAAAATAAAAAAAAGGGGGCTGGGGGCACAGCTCAGTGATAAGAGTACTTGCCTAGCATGTACGAAGCACTAAGTACAACTTTTCAGTGCTGAAAAAGACACCCATGCATTTCAACATATGCAGTGAAGTCACTTAATTTCTGTATTTTATCCACTCCAGAGAATAAACCATTAAGCAGTCTTTAAGGCCCGAGAAGGGGCTGTTAGTGAGCATCATGACCTATGTTCTAGAGCTCTATTTTCTTAAAAAGATGTTTTAAATCAATATTTTTCTGTTGAATCCCACTCTTCCTCTTACTTCCACCAAGTCGTGAGCCTTGTGAGGATTACTGTAGTATAAGTCACATCGCTTCTTTGCCTTCCCCTCCAGTGGTCTTTTGGATCCAATAAGTTGAGACCCAGTAAATTCACAGATGGCCTCAAATCTGGAATCCTTCTGCAAGTGCTGGGATTATAGGCATGTGCCACCAGGCCTAGCTGTTTGCCAACTTCTAAATTTTGTTGCTGTGTCTTTGCCATTCTCTGTGTTATCAGTTTAAATTACTTGAAACTCAGTTTCTAAGCCCAATGTTTTCCTGTAATACCACTTTCCAAGTCTCTGTATCTCTGTTTTGTCAATAGGCAGCCAACCTCAGGCCTCTGGGTCAGAATTCTTTTGACACTTTCAGTGTCTCCTACATCTGGCCAATGAATTTTTAAATTCCACTTATTCTTTAGTTGAATGTTCTTGGATTTGCTATTCCCTCTCCTATTTCTAAAACAAACATTTCATTGTATTTGTCTTTAGCAGATGTCTTAAATGCCCAAACTTATTCCAGTATCCTTTGGAACTCTGGTCTATATAATATTATTTGAATTTTGTTTTCTGTATATGACTCATATTAAGCTTCTGTTTTCTTTGTTATTCATTTATTTATATATGGAAGTTTTCAAACATATACAAATGTAGAAAGAATAGAATGAACTGCTGTTATATTGTTGTTACCCAGCAATTATCAATGTGTTGCCAGTTTACTTTCATATGTATTTTAGCCTTGCCATAAAACCCAGATTATTTTATTTTCTATTTATTGACAGATTATTTATTTATTATTTTATTTTATTTTATTTTTTGTAGTTTTAGGGGTTAAATCCAGGGCCTCATGCATTCTAGACAACATCTCACCACTGAGCTGTACTCCAGCCCCTTTTTAACCTTAAGACAGGTTCTCCCTAAGTTGCACACACTGCTTCTAGCCTCAAAACTGCAATCCTCCTGCCTCGGCCTCCTGAATAGGTAGGATTACAGGAGTAAACCACAGTACTCTGCTCACCCCAGATCATTTTGAAGTATATTCCATGCACTTTATTTTCATTCTTGTTTCTTTTTGAAAGGTGATTCTTTCTGGTAACTAACACCATTGTCACCTTAAAAAGACTTGACAGTTCTTTAACATGTAATATTCAATCCCCAGTATAAAGATTATCTTAATACAGGAACTAAACAAAATTCATGACTGCAAAATTCCCCCTCCCTCCTGTGTTGTACATTTGATATACTCATGAAACTCCAGTTGTTCTGCTGATTGCATCCCCCGATTATTAACATGTTCTGTTTCCCTAAGATTCACATTTGTTATTGAGGAAATAAGGTGAACAAAGGAAAACAAGGGCAGGGCTTCCTTATAAGTGGTGTTAGTGGTTGTAAGCTTCTTAAAACCTATGTTTTATGTCCTCATAATGAGCATATAGCAAGGAAAAGTTTGAGTCAAATCTAAATTAGGGTCATTTGTTGAAGTGCAATTTATTAATTTTAGACACAAGGAGAACATTTTGTGGGGGGTAATTTTCCATTTTTTATAATGCTGTTGCTATTCCTTAAGTCTGTGTCTGCATTAAGTTTAGGCTCATCTTTTTGCAAAAATAAGTTGGAGTAGCAGTGAATAAGATAAAGTATTGTTTAGAGCTAATAGCATCAAAATGATGTTTGTTGTTATGTTGTTAAGTACCATCGAGTCGTGCCCAACTCATAGTGAGCCTCATAGGGTTTTCAGTGGCTGTTTTGGGATTGCCACATCCTTCTGCCATTTTTGTGGTGCTGGGAATCGAACTCGGGACCTCAGAGACTACAGAGCAGCACTGTACCAATTGAGCTAAATCCCAGCCCAAATGATACTTAAGAAATTTAAATAGAGAACCAGGCGTGGTGGTGCATGCCTGTAATCCCAGTGGCTGGGGAGGCGGAGGCAGGAGGATCGCAAGTTCGAGACCAGAGGCAGTCTGCATAATTTAGTGAGACCCTGTCTCAAAAAGTAAAAAAATGGACTGAAGGTGCATCTCAGTGATCCAGCACTTGCAAAAGCATGCAAGTGTAAGGTCCTGGGTTTACATCTCAGTACAAAAAAAAAAAAAAAAAAGGAAAAAAAGTTTAAATAGAAACTTTGGGGGAAAATTCACTGAACTTACTTTATTCTTCATTATAAAGCAGTCCTGACGTGTTGCTTTTTAGAATGAATGAATATTGAAATGCTTTCCTTTTTCATTTATTCAGCACAAACATTTCACTGAAGATATTCAAACAAGGCAATATCGCTCCCTGGAAGTTCTAATAGGATCTGGCTATAACACCCCTGCTGACATTTGGAGTACAGCATGCATGGTAATGTTTTCATCTGTTGGCCTTTATGTATTATGTTATAGTTTCATACTTTGCCCTGTTTGCTAATTTCAGTAGACCAGCAAATTCACAAACAGAAAAAGGACTTACCACAGAAATACTTTAATGTGTGTGGTGAGGTCTGAATTGTAAACAACTACTATAAGGCATTGTCAGTTTAGATGGAGATTACAAGTACCCTTATCCTTTTAGCATTGATATGTTTGCAGACCAGGACACTCTTGGAAACTGCTTCATTCTGAACAATTCAGCAGCTCCTCAGACATCTTTGTGTCTTTGCAATCAAGGTGTGAAGCCCAGTTTCCCAGATTGATAAATAACTCCTTTGACGGTGGCAAACTACTGAAGTTCTCAGATTTAATTGGTATTGAATGACTTCCCACAAGTAGTTTTACATGGGAATGTGTCATATTATTTTCTGAAATGGAGTATACTCTTCAAGTTCTTTTCTTTTATCATAGTTTGTCCTTGTGTGTTATTTGTTTAGTTGTTTCTCTTCCACAAGGTTATAAACCACCATGGCAGCAGATACCACGTTTATTAGGTATGATTGCATGTTTTGAGTGGGTGCTTCCAACTCACTTCTGATGCTAACTCCCCAGAGTCTTTGCAGACTTGATAGGTTAAGGGCATGGTTCCCTATATGAGTGTCCTCACTTCACACACTAACCTCAGGTACCAGGGTCCACAAGCCACCTGCACTTCTGACCAACTGGCTACAAAGCTGACGGTTCTCATTGCCCCCTCAGAAAGTGCTAAACCTAGAGTTGCATAATGAAGGGTACAAATAGAGATGAAACGGATAGGTCAGGTCTTAGAGGGTACGTGTAAAAGCTCTGTGTCCTCAGAACTGGATATGTATCACCAGCCAGAGTAGTTCACGCAGGTTCCAGGTGTAGAGTTGGGTCAAGATTTCATTAATTAGGCATGTTTGAATCATTGGCCATGTGACTCTGCTCAGTCTCTGGTCTCCCTTCCTTCCCTGGATGTTGGGAAATCAGAAAGCCCCAGTCTTCTGATTATATGGTTGGTGTCCCAGTATTTCCACCTTCCATCCTGAGACTATTAGGGGGTCATCATTACTCAACCTGTTCATATAAACAGGGAAGGTCCAGGAGACTGTCTGTGAATAATGAAAGCACTCTTGTCACTTGGAAATTCCAAGAGTTTAGAGGCTCCTTTCCAGCAAACAGAGATGAAGAATAGTTTCTTTTTTATACAACAGGGCTTAATAAATATTTGTGGACCATCAGATGGATTAACAGAAACATACTAAACTCTCATTTCAGTTAACATTGAGTATTCTGGGAAAAACTTGAGAAAGAAAATATATTGTCAGCTCCAACCTATTTTAGGTCACAGATTCCTTTCATTCCTAAAAAAATTGTCTTTAAATGTAGTGTTCAGTTCAGTAACATACCACTTGCGTAGGCCCTGGGTTCAGCCCCCAGCAGTATACAAACAAAAAAACAGTCCCTGAACATTGAGATTATGACATAAGCACCAGAACTGGCAGGGTGGAATTATCTTCCTCCCTGGCCTTTGAACATCCTTTCCCTTCCCTTTATGGGGAGATAAGACTTTAGTCCCCAGTTACCTTCTTTTTCTGTTAAATTCTTCTGTTGAAGTGATTCCTCTCCTGAAGTGATGGCTTTCTGGGACCTGTTCCTTTCCTTTCCTTTCCTTCCCCCCCCACCTTTTTTTTTGTTGTTGTTGTTGTTTGTTTGGTGTGTGTGTGTGTGTGTGTGTGTGTGTGTGTGTGTATGTGTGTGTGTGTGCGTTAATTTATTTATTTATTTGATTCTCTGAAATTTAGGGCAGAATTTGTGGGAATCTCTGAACACAGCTGCACATACTTAGGAAGTGAGGTGAATTGCATCTCCTTGTCCAGCCCATATGTTGGTCTGTGACTAATTAATACGTTTAGAAGAGAAAACGAGAAGAGTACAATTTCATTCTTACTCAGGTATTTTGAGCAAGGGAATGACTCTTTGGGAAATAGAAGCAAAAGAGGTTTATTCCTCTTTTATCTGTCTAGAACTCTTAGGGCTGCTAAAAGTCCCCCAAGCTATCAAACTCCAAAGTGCTGTAATTTGACCCATAGGGCTTTTCCTCTATCATCACCATCACTGGTCCCTAATCTTAGCTGCCGAAAGGGAAGGGGCAGAAATGTCTCCATTGCACAATAGCTATTGAGATTTCATGAGAAGTGTAACCTTTATTCAATAGCCACAAGTCTTGGCAGTAGGGACAGAGTACCATCTAAGTAATACTTTGCATTCTTTTCCTGTAATTTTCTTGTCCTATACAGTGAAATACATAGATTTGCTTTTTTGTTGTTTCTGCTGCTACTGCCACCAGTTTTCTGCTAAAGAGGTAATACAACCTTAAAAAAAAAAAAGTTTAATCTTGTCTCTTTCGCATTTACTTTTTGTAATAAAATTGTTGGTGTCCATGCTACAGAGTAGATTCTTGCAGTTAATGTGTACAGAACATCTGGATGCTTGGGCATTGCTGTTGGTGAGATGGAAAAATTGGGTATTCCCTATACTCAGGGATAAGGATGAAAAATTGCAGTTCTCAAAGCAAATCATTATAAACAGGAAAGGAAGCAGAAGAAATTGAGAGAAGCAAGCACATTTCCTCTCCAAGGAAGATAGGTTTGTAGGTGGTTGGCTGTAGGACATTCATTGTAGCCGCACATTCAGACTAGCACATGAGTAAGAGGCGAGTTTTGTGCTGATGGCAGTGAGGGCCCTAGATCCCTGGGTAAGAATGGTCTCTGTTTTGATCGTGTATAGTTTCCACATATCAATTCGCATAGGTGTATGTTGGAATATTTATTTTAGGAATGCTTTAATTACCAAAGAAAAACTAAAGCTCTGACTCCCAAGTCTGTAGCAGTGTCTTGCCTTGTTTACTTTTTGTATGTCAAACTATTTGACAGCTCCATTTTAGAGATCTATCTCAAATGTAGTATTTGGAAAATGCTTGGTTCACCCCACACACCCTGTTTTTATAAATGATCTCCTTGTTCATCCAATGAAGCGGACTAAAAGCTCAAAACTAAAGAACTTCAGGTTAATTCTTCGTTCATTTTCCCTTTCGCCATCCACACCTAGTCCACCAGCAAGTTCTGTGTTCTACCTTCAGAATGTGTCCATTCCCACTCACTTCTTGTCTTTTCCATTAAGCCATTATATAGCCCAAGGCATCATTATTTCATACATGGATCACTACAGTAGCCTCTTAATTTCTTTTCTGCTTTTCTCTCTCTTGTTCTCCATTCTCACATAATAACCTGAGCAAGCTTAAATATTCCTTAAATTATTTTACCCCTTTGTTTTAAATTCCTTCATTGCATCTCTTCCAGTCAGAATCCAGCTTTCTTTCCCTAGTCTGATCAAGCTCATTCTCACCTTACACCTTTGGCCATACATACTTTGACTTGTGCAAGTCTTATATCAAACATAACCTGAGAGGTACCCTTCAGATCACTGAAAATCCAGTGATCCTTGGTGTTTTAATTACTATAGCGTGGTAGCATAACTAGAAGTCAGGTAGTCAGATAGTGTGATGCCTCTCAGCTTTGTCTTTTTGCTCCTGCTTGCTTTAGCTATTTGGAGAGTCTTGTGGTTCCATATGAATTTCAGGATTTTTTTTCTTTTCTATCAAAAATGGCATTGAAATTTTGATAGAGATTTCATTGAATCTGTAGATTGCTTTGGGTGATATGAACATTTTAACAATATTAACTCTTCCAGTCGAGGAACACAGGGTATCTTTCTGCTTGTGTCTTCAGTTTCTTTTATCAACATTTTATAGTGCTCAGTGTACAGGCTTTTCACCTCCTTGGTTAAATTTATTCCTAAATTTTTTGTTTGCTCTGTAGCTATTTTAAGTGGGATGATTTTCTTGATTTCTTTTTTTATAGTTCATTGTTATAAGTAAAAAGCCACTGATTTTCATGTTTTGATTTTACATCTTGCAATTTTATTGAATTTATTAACCCTAACAGATTTAGTGGAGTCTTTAGGATTTTAAACACACACACAAACACACACACACACACGTATGGTCATGTCATTCACAAACATTGACAATTTCTCCTCTACTGTTTGAATGACTTGATTCCCTTGCCTCATTGCTCTATCAAAGGTTTATAATGCTGTATGGAATAATTGTGGCAAGAGTAGACATCCTTGCCTTGTTCCAGATCTTAGAGGAAAGGCTATAAATTTTTCACCATTGAGTGTTAACCGTGGGTTTCTCATGTATGACCTGTATTGTGTTGAGTTGCATTCCTTCCTGCCTAATTTGGTGAGAGTTTTTATGGTGAATGGATGTTGAATTTTGTCAAATGCTTTTTCTGCATTGAATGAGATGATTATATTGGTTTTTGTTCTATTAATATAAGAACCATATTTATTTGCATATGTTGAGCCATCTTCACATCCCAGGAATAAATCCACTTGATCATGTGATGATCTTTTAAATTTGTTGTTGAATTCAGTTTGTGTCTTGTTTTGTTGTTATGAGTCTGAGGATCAACCCATGTGAGGTAACCACTGAGGTACACCCCAAACCCCAATGGCATTTTGTTGATGATTTTTTAATATAAGTTCAGTAGTTTTTGTTAGGTGCCGTAGAGTTGGGTCTGACTATTAGCAGCCCTCATAGGGTTTTCAGTGGCTGATTGTTTTGAGATTGCTTCGGGACTGGATTGCCACATCCTTCTCCTGTTTTTGTGGTGCTGGGTATCGAACCTGGGTCCTCAGAGAGTACAGAGCAGCACTCTGCCAACTGAACTAAACCCCAGCCCTCATCAACAATATTGATTTAATTTTTAAATGTTTAGTAGAATTCAGCAATAAAGCCATCATGTCCCGAGCTTTTCTTTGATTGTTGTTAGGTGCCATCAGTGTCTGCTTCATAGTGACCCTGTATACAACAGGTGAAACACTATTATTAGTGCTTCTCTGCCAATAGGGTTTTCAATGGCTGATTGCTTTTTGGGAGTGGGTTGCTGGGTCCTTCTCCCAAGTCTACAGCACCTGGTGTTCCCAGGAGGTCTCCCATCCAAGTACTAACCAGGCCCAACCCTGCTTAGCTTCTGAGGTCTTATGGGATCGGACACCACAGTAGTATACCTGCAGGCTTTTCTTTGATAAGAGACTTAATTTTATTACTGATTCAGTGTCCTTGTTACTGATCTGTTCAGGGTTTCTGTTCATAATTCAGTCTTAGTGGGATGTACATGTTTAGATTTGTTGATATATAATTGCTAGTAATAATAATAATTTATGATCCTTCATATTTCTGTGGTATCAGAAATTTTGAATCTTCTCTTTATAATTTCCTTTATTCCGCTAATCTTGGGCTTATTTTCTTTTTCTAGCTCTTTGAAGAGTAGTTATAAGTTGTTATTTGAGGTAATCTCTTTTTCTATCTATTTCTTTCTCCCTCCTTCCCTCCCCCTGCTCTCTTTTTCCCCTAGTACTGGAGGGTGAACCCAAGACCTCACCCTGGCTGGGCAAGTGCTCTACCCGAGCTGCACCTCCAGTACCCTCCTTTTTTAATTCTTTATTTTGAGACAGGATCTCGCTAAGTTGTATAGGCTGCATCTGGTCTCAAACCTGCAATCCTCCTGCCTCAGCCTCCTGAGTCACTGTGATTACAGGCATGCACCACAACACCCAGTGAAATCATCTCCTCAGATGCTTTCAAACATGGTTTGCAAGAGATTTTCTATCCTCTTCAGAATAGTGTAGGAAACGTGAACCTTTCTTATCCCAGTTGATGAGTCCTGACCTGCTGGTTACATAGAATAGAATGACTCCTGACTCCATTGACACTTAATCTTTTTCTCATTTTCGGTAGACCTAGGATTTGGGAACTCTCCATTTGGGACAGTTCAGGAGTGCTATCTGGGCCAAAGTTAAGAGTGTATTTTTTGTCAAACATTTGAAGAGTCATAAATAAAAAGGTGTCTGAGTATTTAGTTTTAATTTGGAGTATAGAATTCAGTTTCTAGCTATATGAAATTGTAATCTAAGAAAGGCGTGCTTTTTTCATGAATAATTTAGTAATTTACAATCACCTTATTATCCAGGAATGCCTTTTTCTGATCAAAAAGGGAAACTCAAGAGGGCTCATTGGCTGGAGGTTTGGTTTTTTCCCAAATTGCACATATTTGTGGGGTACAGTATGATCTTTGAATACATGTATACAGTAGATAATGACCAAATTTGAGTAACATATCTGTCACCTTGGACATTTATTATTTCTATAATTTCTACTAATAGAATGTTCTATGCAAAAAACATTAAGCATCCTGCCTTCTAGCTATTTCAAATTATACAATATATTACTATTAACTATAGTCACCCTATTGGCAATAGAAAACTGGACTTCCTTCTGCTGTGTGTGACTCTGTCCAGCCTCTCCCCCTTCCCTGGTGGGGTTGTTTTTTTTTGTTGTTTTTTTGTTTTGTGGTACTGGGGGTTGAACCCAGGGCCTTGCGCTTGCATACTCTGCAAGTGCTGGACCACTGAGCTGCAGCCCCAACCCATTTTTTTTTTACTTTTTGAGACAGGGTCTCACTAAGTTACACAGACTGCCTCTGGTCTCGAACTTGCAATCCTCCCGCTTCTGCCTCCCAAGCCACTGGGATTACAGGCGTGCGCCACTGTGCCTGGCTTCTGATGGGTGTTTTTGTTGGGTTAGTTTTAGTTGTTTATTTTCCTCCATAGAATAACCTACACATCAGTGCAGACTGGGTTTTTTTCTTTTTCTTGTCTTTTCTTTTCTTTTCTCTCTTTTTTTTTTCCTATTGTTGTTGTTGTTGTTGTTGTTGTTGTTTTTGCTTTGTTTCATATCCCATGTTATTAAGTTACAGGTGTGAAAGGACAGTTCTTTAGGAATACTTTTAGGTTTTTTATTTTTTTAATACTCATCTGTGGGTTTTCCCAAGAAAAAAATTACTAATTGAATCAGATAGCAGTAAGCTTTCCAAAGGTGGTCTTTTCCTTTGGTGTTTTCATATGTGGTCCTCTTTTTCCTAGGCCTTCGAACTAGCCACAGGTGACTATTTGTTTGAACCTCACTCAGGAGAAGAGTACAGTCGAGATGAAGGTGAGTGCGCCTTCACCAAAGGTGTTTTTGCATGGTGGTTATGCTTTCTGTGTATGACTAACATCATTTATCGTCACGAAACAGCCTTAATAATCTTGTTGGTGTGCTGAATGTATGTAAATCCCAGAAATGATAGAAATACAAAATCTTTTTTAGAGCTGGGCATGGTGGCACACACCTGTAATCCCAGCATTCCAATGACCACAAGTTTGAGGCTAGTCTGGGCTATACAGTGAGTTTGGGGCCAGCTTGGGCTGAATAAAAAGATGCTCTTTCAGAAAAGGTAAGAAAATTTAAAAAGATATTTTATGTTAGGTGTCAGATATACTGGATATTTTATTAAATGTACTAAAGAGCACTAATAGAAGGTTGGACAAAAGGCCACAATTGGTTAAACTTACTTCCCAGGTAATGCTTTTCTTCAACATCTACTTCTCTTTCTTTAGAGGTCAAGGATACATTTTTACCCTGTTTGAATTTACCTGTTAATCAGCCTGTTCAGTTATACCTCCAATTTTATTTGGAAGTCAGTAATCTTAATCTATAACCAGTGCTTGAATGCAGGGACTCTATCCTATTTATATAAATTCTGCAACAGTTAGCATTCTTTTTCTCTTTCCTGAAAATTAAATCTGTATTTTTTTATTTTTAAACGATACTGACAAAAGAATTCCATTTTAAAACAAAATATAATGGATTTAAATTTTGTGGTGGCCGTACTGTCAATTGTTCCATCTAAGATAGGCTATGAAAGCAGACAACGGTGTGTGTGTGATTTTGCATCCTGATGGTATCTGTACAACTAGATGAGTTCATAATTTGAATGAAAAAATAATCAGAGAAATGTTTCACTCTCTTTTTCTATGCTGTTTAGGCAGCATTTGTTTTGTTAGCAAGATTCAGTTAATGAGGATTACTTCAAAGCAGCACTAGCAGCACAGCCTCCCAGGGTAAAGAGTGTCCTTCATTGACTGTGCTTTGTGCTTCCCCAGGCTTTGGGAAGTCAGGCTTTGTGTTCTGTGGAACCAAGAATGCTCCTATTTCTCAAAATGTCATCCCCTCGGATATTAATAGGCCATGTTAGTACTGTTTAACTAATACTCCTAACAAATACTGTTTGGAAAACAGTGTACTAACCAAGTACCGTAGCCAAATGTTTCGATAGGTACAGTTTAGCCATGTTTTGTATACACACACAGCCCTTGTTAGAAGATATGTAATTACAATCTTTGTTTGCATTTGGTTTTTCCTGTATTCTTCTTTTTCTTTTCTTTTTTTTTCCCCCTTGGTTATAAGTTTAGAGATATGTTTCTAGTGTTTTTTAAATGCCCTGCTGAATCTCGAGGTTTTTTTGGGGGGATGGGGGTAGTGTTTTTACTTCCCTAGACTCTCTATAAATATTATCATGTGATACAGAGCACAGTTGGTGGAGCGCTGCTTTGCACTCTCTGAGACCCTGGGTTCTATCCCCAGCACTGCAAAAATGGAGAAAGATGTGGCAGTCCCCTCCCAAAGCAATCCCAAAACACTGAACCATTGAAAACCCTATAAACAGCAGAGAAGCGCTGACATAGTGCCAGGCATGGCAGTGTCGCGGAGTGTTTCTTTCTATTGTATATAGGGTCGCTGTGAGTCAGATGCAACTCGACTGCACCTAACAATAACAGGGCCTTAAGCTACCAAATTTAAAACTGCAGTGTGTGTGTGTGTGTGCACACACATGTGTGTGTAAAAAGTCTCATGTAAGGAGACAAGAAAGGACCGTCTTCCTAGATACTGTGTCCTCCCATACTCACCAGTAGTAGTCATTCTTAGCTCAGACCAACACATACACAGCCATGCTACTTTACAGCAGTTTGGCCTACATGAGCTAGAAAAAGGCAAACCCTTCATGCCCTGACTGGTGCATGTAAAGCTTGTTACCAGTCATGGTAGGACTGTGGCCTGATTTAGCAAATCCTCTCTTACTGTTTACTTCCACAACCCTGACTCTTCGGATAATGCTTCACAATTTTGCCTGTCATTGATAAGACAGGGACAGGTTGCTGGAATAATTCCTCGGTGTAGGAAAAAACATTTTAAAGAACTAATTCTTTGCTTGGAAATTTACAATGGGAGAAACTACAGTCTAACTTATTCCTTGATATTCTCACTTTGGTTGTTGCTAGTGTTGATTTATACAAAGACATTTATTTGCCAGTCCTGCCTTAAATTGGCAGAAATTTCTTAGCAGCCAGGTACTTGTCACCAAACCATAAACGTAGTCAAAACTGCTCAAAGATTGTGGGGAATTCATGAAAGTAAAGTCCTTTATGAATGACACAGGTAGATCCTTTCATATGAAAAAAATAAGATCTGAGAACCTCACAGATATACAAATAATAAGGCTACCATTAGCAGGTTATTTCCCTTATAAAATACATAGTTGGAAGCTTTTATTGATTCCTTTTAACCCTTAAAAATTCTGAAAGTACATGATTAAAGTCACGTATAAAAGTTCTTTTCTGGCTGTGAGCCATCATTTCTAAAAACCTCTTCCCATGCTTAATTTCTATCATCTGAAGAGGGAAAAGGGCAGTAGAGCTGTCAGGAGGTTTTGAATGCTGGTGGCACCAGGATCGCTCCTACAGTTAGCATCTGCCCACCTCCCAGCAGTGGTCCTAGTCCATATTCATGCTGTGACAGTTACATGTCACTTTATGACTTGGACATTTTAGTAGACTACAGTCCAGTAGTTCTACCTTAAAATGTTTGTGCTGATTTCTAGTTATCAAGTGTGGTTTAAAAAATAAAAATAAAAAGCTCTAGCTAGACAAGATGTGAGTTTTCATTTGAATTTCTGCTCTTTTAGTCCTAAAGCTTCAAGCAGGCCATTTTGTATATCTGATGTTCCATTTTCTCATCTTTAAAATGGGTTGGTAGTCTTTGGCCCATTTTGCAGGGTAATTGTAAAAACTTAAATACTCATACGTAGCACTTTGTCATGAATACTTTAAAAAATGATATTTTTATTCCTCAAAGTCCAGAGCAGCATTATAAATAAATAACAGCTCTAGAATGCCAAAAGTATATTAACAGTATTTTTTACCTTACCCAAAGAACCCGCCTGAACAAGGAAAAAGTAAGCAAGCTATATGTTGTTGTTGTTGTTAGTTGCCGTCAAGTCGGTATCCGATTCATAGCGACCCTCATAGGGTTTTCAATGGCAGACTGTTTCGGGATTGCCTTAGGAGTGGATTGTCAGGTCCTTCTCCCATTTTTGCGGTGCTGGGAATTGAACTCGGGACCTCAGAGACTGCGGCACAGCGCTCTACCAACTGAGCTAAATCCCAGCCCAAGCAAGCTACATAGGCAAGGTAAAAGAAAAGTAGTAGGTAAGCTTCCAAAGTCCAGAAGGACACTTGCCAGCTATGATTGGGTAACCAGCCACCTGAAGTAATTCTTGCCCTTCTCAGGCTCCCCTTGAGTATCCTTGGTTTTATTTGTAGTGGCTTTTAAACAGCCAGTCCTTGAGAAAGCTATTCATAGAAAAACCTCTTTCACAGCTTGTCCTCGATCCTTTTCTTCTTACCCTTCTATTTTAGACCACATTGCACACATTATAGAGCTAATAGGCAGAATTCCAAGACACGTTGCTCTCAGTGGGAAGTATTGACAGGACTTCTTCAGTCACAGAAGTAGCATTGTTAACATGAGTTCCCATCTAGGCCCCAGCGTTACAGCTTCAGGAAGGAGAGCATTCATGCCAAGATTGTTTTTAGTTATCACGCAAGTCCCACTGAAGTGGGTGCCTGATTTTTTTATGATTTTGTGGATTCTCCATAAAACAGATGAACAGAGTCTACTTCTCATGTAGGATAGAAAGCAAGCCTGAAATGTTTTCTAGAGAGAGTGTGCATGCCATTTTTTCTGCCAGTGCCTAGAGTTTCGTATGTTATTCCTGTTATGTATGTCTTTTTTCCCTCTCTTGAAACATTGGAACATACAGATCACATTGCACTGATCATAGAACTTCTGGGGAAGGTGCCTCGCAAGCTCATTGTGGCAGGAAAATATTCCAAGGAATTTTTCACCAAAAAAGGTAAAACAAATGTGTTCCCAGACAGGTAAGAGTGCAAAAGTACCTAGAAATGAGAAGGTAAGTACAGCTGGCTACATGTTCCCAACACCCTACAGAAAGGTAAGTGTGCCTTGAATGCTGAACTGTGACTTAGCAGAGAGGTGAAATCGTGGGATTAAGAGCGGAGAGTAGATTCAGAGTGTTAAATCCCAGCTGCTCCACTAACTGTAACTTTTGACACAACTTCACTGTTCATGAAGTTGCTAATTTCTAAACGGAGAGGACTATATTCTTCATGTCATTAGTTAATATGTATGTAGGGCCTGAGACATATGCAGTGTGATCAAAAACGACAGTGAATGTTCAAGTAAAAAATTTTATTACTGTAGAAGACACATTGCCCTTAATTCCCCCAGAACACTCCCCTTGCTTCAAATGCACTTGTCATTCTTGCCACTTTCTGAAGCAGTCCTGGAAGTCCTTTTTTGTGAGTGTCTTTAGTTTTGTCCTCCACCATGACAATGCTCAGTGTCACATGTTTCTTCTGGTATGACAATTTCTGTCAAATGAAAACATTATGTATGGGATGTCGTTATCTACTTTATTCCCCGGATCTGGTACTGTGTGTCTTCTGGCTCTTCCCCAAAGTCAAAATGGCCATGAAAGATAAACATTCTGAATTAATTGGGGACATTGAGTCAGACACAGCAGTGCAACTAAAGAAACTTATAAAAAAGAACTTCCAGAACTGCGTCAGAAAGTGGCAATAAAGATGAAGGAAGTGTCAAAGCCAGGGGGAGTGTTTTGAGAAGAATTAATGACAACATATCTTCTGCTGTAATAACTTATTTTAATTTAAACATTCAGGGTATCTTTTAAGCACCTCATAATTGGTTAATTAGTTCTACTGTAGTATTTCTGGAAAATGAACAAATTTTTGTTGGCATTTGGTCTAAGAACTGCCTCTACCAAAGGGCAAATAGTTTAATTTAAGCATCTTAAAGTTTGTTACAAAGGTAAGGCTCATTTCAGATTTTTCACTTGATGAAGTATTCCAAATAAAACCAAAATAGGAAAACTGAATCTAGGAGGATCTAGAAAACTATATGGCCTTACTTTTCCTCCCATGTACCATGGTTCCCCTTTTTCTCACAATCTCTAAACAAATGCTAGAAAGTAACTTTTTACCCTCAGAAATGTTACCCTCCTTTAAACCAAATTTGGTCAGGAAAACGATAAAACGTTTCTAAGAGTTATCTTTATGCAAAATCACATTATGCATTTTTACTAAGTAGGTTATTAGGCACTTACTGCGTGTGAAAAGATTCCAAATAAATATCATATATGAAAAAAATTTAAGCAGCACCTATCTTAATAAGCCATTAATAATTAACTGTCTTTTAAAAATTGTCATTTCACCCAGGCTTAGAGGCACATGCCTGTGGTCCCAAGTACTTGGGAAGCTAAAATACAATGCCTTCAGCCCAAGATTTCAAGGCGAGCCTGTACAATGTAGTGAGAGCCTGTCTGCCCTCAAAAAGAAATCTCAACAGATTGTCACTTCAGACTTGAGAAAGTAGCTCAATGGTGTAAAGCAGTTGCCTAGCATGCACAAGGCCCTGGGTTTGATCCCCAACACCATTTAAAAGAAAAGAAGCAATTAGGTGAGGTTTCAGAATGACGCTGTTATATCTAAAATCTATATAGGTTTTGTTTTTGCCTTTATACATGTTTGACATGCTGTTGACTCTATTTTTAAATGATTGCCTCATTTTGAAGCAACATTTGCGAGACTGTTGAGCCAAGATAAAGTGTATAAGGAAATTGTTCTTAATATATGATGACAGATTGCCTCAGCACACCATGAGACTAGGCAGATTGATATGAGTACATCAACATCTAATATTCATTTTATTGAATAACTGCTTCCTGAAGAGGTATACCCAGTTTGTCTAGGACAAAAAAAAAAAAAAAAAAAAAGACCTGGAACGGGGAATAAACAAATTACCTTAAATTTTTAGGACCTTGAAAACTAGAGGCATTTCTTTTCAAGATTAGAGAAGTGCTTTGTGAATGGAGCATGACATGCTGAATGCAAAATTTGAGTCTGTAGACTGCCTGGCTTGCTCCCCTATTTCCACAGGAGGAACTTGTCGATGTTGGTCAGTTTCTTTTGTGCTGTCTTCACCACAGGTGACCTGAAACACATCACGAAGTTGAAGCCCTGGGGCCTTTTTGAGGTTCTAGTGGAGAAGTATGAATGGTCTCAGGAAGAGGCAGCTGGTTTCACAGATTTCTTACTGCCCATGTTGGAGCTCATCCCTGAGAAGAGAGCCACTGCTGCCGAGTGTCTCCGGCATCCCTGGCTGAACTCCTAAGCCCCTGCCCAGTGATGCAGCAGAGATGATCACACTGACCTTCCAGCCCCCCCCCACTTCAAGTATTTCCCCCTTCCTTTTTCAGGGTGAAGCTCTTTCTTCACAGGTTTCCAGATTTTTCTTTTCTTTTTTTTAAATCCACTATATCGATTTGGGTTTGCTTACTTGACCCTGTGGAGATCGCCACAGCCATTGGGTATCCTAGGTGAAATCTGGCCTTGGTTGGGCTCTGCCAAAGACTAATGGACTAAAAATGCAAAACAGCCTCTCGCCCTATACACCCTTGCCTTTCCATTAGGACATTCTTTAAATTATTAGCACCCTTTTTAAAAAGAGCGATGAAGATGTGTGAGCTCATCCTTTCATTCACTGACTCTGAGAGTCAAGCTTCCTAGTGCATATCCTATTGCCAGCACAAGGATGAGAAGGGGAAAGGGTGTTAACTATTTACAGCAAAGACATTAAACTTGCTGTATCCAGGCTGCATCATCTTCCTGGATGGTTTCTGTTGTTTTCTATGTTCATATTTTTTCCTGCGACTTTTATGCTACTACTTTTTAAATGAGCTGTATAAACATCAAATTTGGGTGCCATTTGATCACTGTTCAAAGCACTGTCATTTCCTTCCAACTTTTAGTAACTCTAAGATCCTGGAATCTTCACTCTGATTTTTAATGTAAACAAAAACAGAACCATTGAGTAATAATTTCTTGAGCTCGTCAGGTGTTCTGCAAACAGTCTTTTCCTATGTATCTTCTGTTACCCTAAGATTAGTTATTTTGATTGACTGTTTTGGTTTTTTTAATCTCTGGCTGGCACTTTATTCAACCTGAGTTTATTGCCCTGTAACTAAAGAATTAAAATAGCTCTAGAAAGGAGGTCTGGTTTCCAGAACTTTCCCATCTAAGAGGAAAATGTCCTAGAGGTCTAATTCTTTCCCAGTTTTCTGCCTTTATTACAGCTTTTTCTTCACCTTGCCCAAAATTCTTTCCTGAAAGCAGTTTCTGTGGTTTTGATATGCTCATTTTCTCAGAGGCCTAGGGTCTTTAATGAAACCCTGGATAAAACTAAGGGGGTGGGTGAGATGGCACTTTTTTCTTTGGTTTTTGTTTTGGTTTGGGTTATTTTTTTTTTTCCCTGTTGGTTTTTTTAAGATTAGCCACTCTCTGCTGCTCTTTCCTTGTATAATGTAAGTTTTTAACTACAATTTTGAGATGATTGAAATGTACTTGAGGCTTTTTTTTCTTAATGCGAAAAGGCTTTGTGAATTTTATTTTAGGATTGGCCTTTCGTGGACTTGCCCTGAACATTACATATTCCTCAGGTAATACTGAGCATCACAGGAGGGGCAGGAAGCCGGGCACGGTGGCGCACGCCTATAATCCTTGGGACTTGGGAGGCAGAGACAGGAGGACCACAAGTTCAAGGCCAGAGGCAGCCGCATAACTTAGTGAGACCCTATCTCAAAATAAAAAATTTACAAAGCAGGGCTGGGGGTGCAGCTCAGTGAGAGAGCCCTTGCATAGTATAGGATGTGCAAGGCCCTGGGTTCAACCCCCAAGAACCAGGGGAAAAAAAAGCAAAAAAGAGGGGCAGGATTGGGGTCACAGTCGCTTACTCAGCATGGACCAAGTGGGCCTTGGAAATTGCAACGTTCTCCAGAAGCAGCTCTAGAACTCGACTTTACAGGAAGCAGGAGGTACAGCCCAAGGTTCTACTAGCAAGCTACCAATGAAACAGTCGGATAACCTCCTTTCTATATGGGAGACTGGAATCAGTTTATTATTTATCCACCAATAATGGCAAAGGAAAACATGGTGTCATTATGCAATATATGTAATTCATAAACATACTACTCTGAGGAACTGGCCAGCCATTCATCGGATCCTTGATTGATTACTCCTGAAATCAGACATGTTCCTGTAGAAAGAATTTTAAGTCAGGCTATCTATGCACCTATCAAGAATAAAAAGAACATATTGTATCAAACAACGGCAGGGAAATCCTTCAGCAATTCTGAACCACTTTGGGTTTTCAACTGTATTTACATCTAAAGCAATAGCAGACTGAAACCTCTTCTACATCATAAAATCACAATCGTGGAATTACAGGAATTCTGGTGATGATATTAAAGTGATAATCAAAACAATGTATAGGCAAACAGAAGGCCCCATGTAATAATTGACATTGCAGGAAATTTTAATGGGGGGAGAAATTGTAACAATCTTGGAAATGGTTCGCACCAAATAAGGGCTTTTCTTCCCTATCACTTAAGGAGCCAGATGACTTAGAGATCTGTAAAGAGGCAGCTGTAGGATTTGATCTTCCAAGTACTCCATGTATCTTTATTGAGCACTCTCAGATTGCCATGATCTCACTAAAGGATTTCTATTTGCTCTTAGCTAAAAATAAAGCCTTGATACATTTTTTATTCTTTCTACTGAGTGCATTGTCTGTTTTCTTTGTAAATGCAGTAAAATAAACAAATTATTTAATAACCTACATGTTTCCAGGAATTTTTGTTTGTTCATTGCCCAAGTTGGTCTGACCCAGTCAAAGGAAACAATTGGTTGAATATGCATTTTTAACTTCAATATGCAATGAACTGCAAATTGAACACTTGCCATTTTGTGGGGTTCTAGCTTTTAATTCTACAGTTAAAGCACATTTTTGGAAATTGTAAGAAAATTACTTCCAGAATCCAATAGCATTTCCCCCTGACATTTAATGGGGATTTTTTGCTTTCTCAGATGTAACTCACTGAGCCACTGGTGTGATGAACACTGTTACACACAGGCTAACACTTGTCTGATTCAATTCTTAGAAATGGAGTAGCCAGGCCATACTGCAAGCACATTTTTAAAGCCTTTGGCAAATACTGTCTAACTTCTCTGGAGAGTGGTTGGACTCTTTTTCCTATGTGCCAACAAACAGTGTTTCAAGTGGCCTGATGTAATTTCATTTATTTTATTCCTAGTGTCTAGTTTCCACACACCCCCAAGAAAAAAAAATCAGGAGTATCCTGTTTGAATTTGCATATTGGATTACTGGTGAGATCAAAAACTTGTTTCATTGGTTTTAATGGCTTAAGTTAGAGTTTAGATTTCTTTTGGAGTGCTTCCTTATTTGATGACTTGGTCAGGGCTTAATACACATTAAGGGTAATGAGTTTTTGTCATTTTTGCTTCCCACGTGTGCCCAGGTTTTAATCTGCCTTTCATTTTTATCTGTGGCACTTTTTGTTAGTCATATATCCTTTCCCATCTACCCATGAACTACATAAGCTCTTCTAGTTAATTTGTTCTAATTTTGCAGTACTTAGAACCAAGGCTTCCGACCAAACTCTGAGCCTGTTCTGGTTCACAAATTTTTTCATTGTTTGGGTTTGGGTTCAGTTTGAAGCCCTGCTAGCTACACACAGAATTCAAGCCTTTGGGGTCAGAAAAAGAGATTTATTTATTTTTTATTATTTTTTTAATGCTTGCACCAAAGCAGGTTCAGGGACCAGGTTTGTTTTAAAGCCCTGCTTAAGACATATGTAGTGTGTTCACTACTTAACTAGAATGTAGGTAACTAGAATGGTAACCTGTTTAACCATCAAACCTATATCTACAGATGGACGAATTGCAGCAGTGCCTCGAAGCCTAGAGTTAAATATAGGAGCCTAGAACTGCTGAGGTTCGGGGAAACTTAATGCTATCGTAGGAGAGTTTGTAGCTCTCTGGAAACAGTCTGCAGGGAAACCACTTAACCGCTCTAGAGCAGGCTCAAGTGGTAAATGGGCTTCATTATTATCCACTTTGTTTTTGTACTCTTGAACCCTCTAAAAGTCTTTCTGGTAAGTTTTATGAAGGAAGTACCTAAGTTGGTGATTTACTAATAATAAAATCTGAACTTAAATTTGCTTAAAAATAAGGCATGACCCAGAGAAGTTTGAATGGACAGTGCCGAGGGAGCTGTGAAAGTATTGGAAACTTTCAGTTCTTCAGTATGTTTAGAATATTAGTAAAGATTTCTCTAAACCTTGAGGCTGAGGTTTGCTTTCATGTCACTGAAGTTTTTCAAAACTGGAATTACATGCATGAAATGCATTTATTTTGCAGGAATATTAATCCAGATATCCCAATTAAAAAGCAAATTTTGAAATCATGTTAAGTGTTTAGAAATTTTAACCAGGGAATTAAGTTTACCTTAGTATTTACACTACTACTTGTAAAGGGAAGAAAGGTTTCTAATACTGTAAGATGTTTTTGTATCATCTCTTTTGTCTTTAATTTGGATGGAGTTTTTGTCAGTTTTGTTTTTGGGTTTTTGTTTTTATAATACTTGGGGGCTGAACCCAGAGCCTCTTGCATACTTTGCAAGTGCTCTACCACTGAGCTGCAGCTTGTCCCTGTTTTTATTTGTATTTTTTATCTTGAGACAGGATCTTACTAAGTTACACAAGCTGCCACTGGCCTTGAACTTGAGATCCTCCTGCCTCTGCCTCCCAAGCCTCTAGGATTATATCAGTAGGCCACTATGCCTGGCTGTTTTTGTCCATCTTAATACAATAACAAGCCTTACCCTGCAAATGGCAGTATTTGTTCACACAAGTGCAGGAGCTGCCTGTAGTTTACACTGTATTCTTTATAGTTGTGCCACTAAGACATCATTGTGTGGTTTCCTTTGGACTTACGAGGCACACAGTGGAGTACTTGATATTTGAAGTGAATTTTATAGATCCTATTAAGTGCTCTGGGTTTAGATAAGAAATGAGTTTTCAGGTTTGGAGTTCTGCTTTCATCATCAACTTCATACAAAACAAACGTACCTATCAGCCCATAAGGCTACTAGACTGTAACCTTTGTTCCAGTAAAGCAATTCAATAAATGCCTATTCAGTAGAAAGTTAATTAACTGAATAACTGAAAAACAACTTTTAAAAGGACCCCAGTAATTCCCACTACCTGATATTCATGCACTTGTGTAATCTTTCTACCTGGGCAGTAGGCTGGGCTTCATTGCTGTTCTAACACAAAAGGGCAAGTGTGATGGGATATCACTTCTGGGATTGGATTGCAAAGGGCCTGTGATTTGTCTGTGCACTGTCTCATCTAGCTCTTTTTTTGGAACTTTTCTGGGAAAGCAGGCTGCCATGTGAGTGGCACTATGGAGAAGTCAAGCATTAGCAAAGAACTGAGACCCTAAGTCCCAGAAACCTGTGAGAAACAATCCTGCAAACAGGCACTGAGCTTGGAGGTGGATGGAAAATCATTCAGCCTTGTGAGAAGCCATGAGAACCTAGCCAAAGCCTTGCTGAGACTCCTCACACATGGAAATTGTGAAGTGAGTGTTGTATTAAGCCACTAAGTTGTGAAATACAGTTATACAGCAATTGGTAATGAATATAGGACTATGGCATGGAAACCTTCAGGATTTCCTTCAAGTTCACATTTCAGCTGTATGTGATTAGTCTTGTTGGAACTTTTTCCCCCGTTGGGTACTGAGGGGTTGAACCCAGGGCTTTGTGCATGTTAGGCAAGTGCTCCACCTCTCAGCCACAGCCACAGCCCTAGTCCACCCTTTTTTTCTTTTTAATTAGTGATTTTTAATGTAACTTAATGGGTCTCATGACATTTCCATACATGCATTTCGTTGTACATTTCTCCCATTAACTTCCCCCTTACCCTCTCATGCTCCTCCTCCCCCACCTCCTCACCCCCTAGCAGTGGTCTTCCTTGTACTTGCATGTCTCTTGTGTGAGTAAATCTACCTGTATATGTACATCCTGATTTTGCCAAGGGCAACGTACCGTGATATTTTTTTTCCCATTACCCCTCCTTGCCCCCTCTCCCTTTTCTGTAGTCCATTATCTTTCCCTACTTAGGTCTGTCTGCTTTCATGATCTATATATTTTAATGATGAATATGTATTGCAGTCTAGCATCCACATGAGAGAAAACATGCAATGTTTATCTTTCTGGATCTGGCTTAATTTGCTTAAAATGGTGATCTCTAGTTCCACTCATTTTCCAGCAGATGCCATAATTTAGTCCTTCTCTGTGGCTGAATAAAACTCCATGGTGTATACAAACCAGAATTTCCGCATCTGCTCATCTGTTGATGGACAAGTAAGCTGATGCCCTATCTTGGCTATTGTGAATAATGCCACAGTAAATGTGGATGGGCAAGTGACTCTATGGTATATTGACTTGTATTTCTTTGGATATAGGCCCAGGAGTGGCATAGCTGGGGCATGTGGCAGTTCTATATTTAGTTTTTTTGAGGTACCCCCATACTGACTTCCATAGTAGCTGTACCAATCTGCGTTCCAACGAGCAGTGTATAAGTCTGTCTTTCTCCCTACATCTTTGCCAGCATTTGTCATTTGTTTTTTTGATGGTAGCCATTGTGACTGGGGTGAGATGGTATCTCGGTGTTGTTTTGATTTGCATTTTCCCCATGGCTAAGGATGTTGAATATTTTTTCATATGATTATTGGCTATTTATATTTCCTCTTTTGAGGAGTCTCTGTTCAGTCTTCTTTTGCCCATTGTTTGATCAGATACTTTGGTTTTTTGGCATTTTAATTTCTTTTTTAGCTCTTCATATATTCTCCATATTATTCCCCTGTCTCATGTATAGCTGGCATAGATTTTCTCCCATTCTGTAGGCAGTCTCTTCACTCTGATAATTGTGTCCTTTGCTGTAATAAAGCTTTTTAATTTCATACAATCCCATTTATCAATTCTTGCTATTGTTTCCTGTGTTTTGGGGGTCCTATGCAGAAAATCCTTACCTCTAGTGTGTCTTGAAGTGGTTCCCTTATGTTTTGCTCTAGCAGTCTCAGAGTTTCAGGTTTTACATTAAGGTCTTTGTTCCATTTTGAACTTATTTTTGTACAAGGTCAGAGAGGGATATAATTTCAGTCTTTTCCATGAGGATATATCCACTTCTCCCAGCACCATTTGTTGAAAAGGGAGTCTCTTCTCCAACTTGTATTTTTGGCCCTTTTGTCAAATATCAGGTGGTTGTGGCTGTAGCTGCATGGATCTACTTCTGGATCCTTTGTTCTGTTCCATTGGTCTACATGTCTGTTTTTGTGCCAGTACTATGCAGTTTTTGTTGCTTTGGCTTTTAGTGTAATTTGAAATCAAGAATCGCCATGTGCCCTGTGTTGTTCTTTCTGATCAAAATGGCTTTAGTGATTCAGGGTCTTTTGTGCTTCCAAATGAATTTTTGGATTGTTTTCTCTATTTCTGTGAAGAATGTCATTGGAATTTTGATGTGGATTGCATTAAATCTTTAGCTTGCTTTCAGTAATATAACCATTTTCACAACATTAATTCTTCCAATCCATGAGCATGGGACACTTTCCACCTTTCGGTGTCTTCTTCAATCTCTTTACTGTTTTAAAGTTTTCATTATAGAGGTCTTTCACCTCCTTGGTTAGGTTTATTCCCAGGTATTTTGTTTGTTTTGAAGCTATTGTGAATTGGATTATTTTTCTTATTTCTTTCTCTGCCAGGTCATTCTTGGTATAAAGAAAAGCTACTGATTTTTATATGTTAATTTTGTATCCTGGTAACTATTCCAAAAGTGTTTATCAGCTCTAAGAATTTTATGGTGGGGTCTTTAGGGTCTTTTAAGTATAGAATCATGTCATCTACAAATAGGGACAATTTAACTTCTTCCTTTCCTATTTGGATCCCTTTTATTTCCTTCTCTTGTCTTATTGCTGGTTCAATTACTACATTGAGTAGTAGTGGCTTGTTCCTGGTTTTAGAGGAAATGCTTTCAGCTTTTCCCTGTTTTAGTATGATGTTGGTGGTGGGCTTTTCCATGTATTTCCTTTACTATGTTCAGATATGTTCCTTTGGTTCCTAGTTTTTTCAAGGCTTTTGTCAGAAAAGGATGTTGAACTTTGTCAAAGGCCTTTCCTGCATCTGTTGATAGGATCATGAGGTTTCTGTTTCTGAGTCTATTTACATGCTGTATTATATTTATTGCCTTGTGTATGTTGAACCAGCCTTGCATCCCTGGGATGAATCCAACTTGATCATAATGTATGATGTTTTTACTGTGCTGTTGAAGTCAATTTGCAAGTATTTTATTAAGGATTTTTGTACCTAAATTCATTAGGGATGTTGGTCTGTAGTTTTCCTTTTTTGATGTATCCTCCTCTGGTTTTGCTATCAGGCTAATATTGGATTTAGTGGTAGTGTTCCTCCCAGTTGTATTTTGTGGAATAATTTGAGGCGCATTGGTGTTAATTCTTCTTTAAAGGTTTTGTAGAATTCAATGAATCCATCTGGTCCTGGACTTTTCCTTGTTTGGGAAACTCTATTACTGCTTCCATCTCACTGCTTGTTATAGGTCTGTTTAAGTTGTTTATATCCTCTTGATTTAATTTTGGCAGGTCATATATGTCTAGAAATTTATCCATCCCATCTTAAGTTTTCCAGTTTTTTGGAATATAATTTTTTAAGGTGTTCACTAATGAATCTCTGGATTTCATTGGAATCTGTTTTAGTGTTCCCTTTTTTATCTCTGATTTTCTTGATTTAAGTCTTCTCTTTCCTTTGGTTAGTTTTGCTAAGGGTTTGTCAATCTTGTTTATCTTTTCAAAGAACCAGCTCTTTATTTCATCAGTTGATTTTATTGTTCTTTTAGTCTCCATTAAGTTCTGCTCTGATCTTTATTATTTCTTTCTGTCTACTGGTTTGGGGTTTTGTTTGTTCTTTTTCTAAGTGCTTAGGGTACATTATTAAGTTATTTGAGCTTGCTCTGATTTTTTAATGTAGGCATTCATCACTATATATATTTCCCTCTAACAGCTGCCTTTGCTGGATCCCAAAGGTTGTGGTAGGTTGTGTTTTCATCTTCATTTGATTCTAGGAATTTTTAAATTTCCTCTCTGAGTTCTTCAAGTACCTTTTAGTCATTTAAGAGTGTATTGTTCATTTGCCAATGTATTTGCCAATGTATTTGTATAGTATCTGTAATTCCTCTTGCAATTCGTTTCTAGTATTAATCCATTATGACCTGGCAAGACACATGAAATTATTTCAATTTTTCTGTATTAAGACTTGATTTATGGCCTAATATGTGATCTGTTTTAGAGAGAGTTCCATGGGCTGCAAAGAAGTGTGTATTCTATAGCTTTTGGGTGAAATACTCTATATATTTCTATTAAGTCCATTTGATCTATTATGGTATTTAACTCTGAAATGTCTTTGTTGATTTTGTGTCTGGATAGTCTGTTCATGAGAGTGGGGTATTAAAGTCACCCACTGTTATTGCATCTGGACCTGTCTGTCCCTTTGAGTCTAGTAGTGTTTTTTAAATGAAGTTGCGTGCACCAATGTTTGGCACATATATATTTACAATTGTTATACTTTCTTGGTCAGTTGTTCCCTTTATTAATATTTAGTGACCATCTTTGTCTCTTTGGACTAGCTTTAACTTGAAGTCTACTTTGTCTAACATAAGGATGGCTATCCTCTTTTTCTTTTTTCCTTCCAGTTGCTTGATACATTAATTTCTATCCTCTCACTTTTTGAGAGGATTTCCATCCTCTCACTTTGGGAGTCCTTGCCAATAAGATGTGTTTTTTGCAGACAACAAATTGTTGAGTCTTGTTTTTAATCCAGTCAACTAATTTATGTCTTTTCATTGGAGAGTTAAGACCATTTATATTTAGGGTTGTTATTGAGAAGGTTTGCTGGAGGTTGGGTTGGGTGTTTCCATGGTTGGTTCACATTTGTTCTTTCTCCCTTATTTATATTCTGGTTTTGCTGCTCTTTTGAGTTAGATATGACTAATTCTTTCCTAGTTCTCTTAAGCTTGTTCTTCCCATGAAATTTATTCTTTCCTGTGTTCTCATGGTGAAGACTTTCTTCCTCCTTTGTGTGTAAGATTCTTTTAAGTATCTTCTGCAGTGCTGGCTTGGTGGTCATGTATTGCTTTAGTATATGCTTGTCATGGAATGTCTTTATTTCTCCCTTTGTTTTAAATAACAATTTTGTTGTATATAATAATCTCAGTTGGCAATTATTTATTTTCAGAGCTTGAGGTGTATCTTTCCATCCTTTCCTAGAATTTAGGGTTTGTGCTGAGAGGTCGGGGCTGGGATTTAGCTCAGCTGGTAGAGCAATGTTCTGCAGTCTCTGAGGTCCCAGGTTCAAGCCCCAGCACCACAAAACTGGGAGAAGGATGAGGCAATCCACTCCCGAGACAATCCTGTAACAACCAGCCATTGAAAACCCTATGAGGGTCACTATGAGTCAGACACGACTCACTCGAAGGCACCTAACCACCACCACTGCTGAGAGGTCAGATGTAATTCTGATGGGTTTTCCTTTGTAAGTGAGTTGTTTTCTTTCTCTTGCAGCCTTTAGTACTGTTTCTTTGTTCTGTAATCTTGGCATTTTAATTATTTGTCCTGGGGAGGTTCTTTTCAGGTCATGTCTGGTTGGTGTTCTAAATGCCTGTTGTGGTTAGATGTCCATTTCTTTCCCTAGATTTGGGAAATTTTCTGCTATAATTTCACTAAATAAGTTTTTTATGCTTCAGTTTTTTATCTCAGCTCCTCCTTTTACCCCATGGAGTCTTAGGCTTGGTCTCCTGATCATGTCCCAAAGTTCTTAAAAATTGTGGTCATGTTGTTTAAAATTTTTTTTTCTTTGTTGATACCTGAATGTAGTATTTCTTCAACCTTATCTTCCATCCCTGATATTCTGTCTTCTGCTTCATCCAGTGTACTGATGGTACTTTCCTCTGTTTTTTATTTGGTTTATTGAGTTCTTCGTTTCCAACATTTCTGTTTGGGCTTTTTTCAAAATCTCAATTTCCTTGCTGAATTTCTCATCCATTTTGGTGACTTTGTCTTCTACATTGTTGACTTTCTGACCTAAGTCCTGTATTGATTTTCTTATTTCATTCATTTGCTTGTTTGTGTCCTCTGAGGTCATTGATCATTTTTACAAGTAAACTTTTAAATTCTTTGATATTTCCACTGTTTCAGTACCTGAATTCAGTGGTTAAAGAATCATGGGCACTTGGAGGAGATGTGTTGCCTTGTTTTTTCATGTCTCTTGTGTTTCTGTTTTCTGATTTGTCCATCTGTAAGGGTAGATGTCACTTCCTGTTTTGTTTGGGGGTCTTCCTAGTGAGCATTTTTTTCTTGAGATCACATTCTCCAGTGCCAGTCTCAGAGAGGAAGACAGACAAACTATAGTTACAATACCTAACCAAACCAGATACAGAAACATAACAAAATCACTTCATGCCAACTGCTGCACCACCAATGCCCATATAACAAAAAATGACAATAATTATATTGAGTAATCTATGAGATTACAAAATACTTAGGATGAAGGTATAAATCATATTTGCCTTAAGTATGGGGGCCAGAAAAAGGGGAGAGAGGAGGATGCCTCAAGCGTGAAGTAAAAGGAAAAAAAGTCCAGAGAGGAAATGAATGTTAGAAAGAGGGAAAGAAAGGAGCTGAAGATAAAAGTGGTTGTATGATAAAGAAAAGCAATTAGGTAATATATAAGCAATAAATATAAGCAATTAGGTAAACATAAGCAGTGAGCCTAAAAGATTTAAAGTATAGTAAATAGAAAAAGAGACACATAAAAAGGCAAGGAGACTGAAAAAGATAGAAAAAAAAGTGAGAAAAGATAAAAATTACATATGAAAAAAGGGAATTGAGGAAATGAAAATTAAAAATTAAAATATGGTAAATACACGTTTTCAAAAGACGTGGCCACCAAGTTGCTCCCCTAAAACTCCAGTGTCTCAGAGCTAAAGCAGGAGGATCTTGAGCCCCAGGCCAGAGGCAGCCTGTGCAATTCAGTGTGATCCTGTCTCCAATCAAAAATAAGAAAAAGGTTGGGGATACTACACCATGGCAATGCAATTACCCCAGTACAGCGGGAAGGAAAAAAATACAAATAAAAACAAACATTTTTTTTAAAGGAGGAGGGCAAGGAGGAAAAGTACTGGAGGAAGTTCTTTCTAGAGTTGGAGTCTGTTAGATGGAGGTGATGCTCAGTTAAGGATGGAATATTTTTATCTGACCACAACTCAGAGTTGACAGTCTCCTTGTTCCCCTGAGAAGATGGGCTTGTCGCCTCTCCCTTCAGTGGGCAGGGCTTGCTCCTTTCTGGCTGAACCTCTCAGGTGTCAGGGTCCTAACTGCAACTGCTCACTGCAAATGTATAGCTTGCTGGGGCTCTAGCAGTTCACCCCTGGGCTCTCCACGGGTGATAATTCTTCGTTTTCAGGACCCCTGAGTAGCTCAGTCTCACACAATAGGTTCCCACTCAAGATAGGGCAAGTTAAAAGGCCTCAGAGGCAGGGGTGTGGGGAAGAGTCACTTACCCAATGTTGAACCCCTCAAGACAGGGAGAGCCGCTGCCTCAGCAAGTCCCTGGAAGACTTCAAGGACGGTGGGTTGTCCTGTGGGACTGCAAGTCTGATGGCCAGGGCTGCATGGCATACTTCTTTGGATGAGGACTCTTTACCCCCCACCCTATCAGCCTTGGCTGGACACTTCTCACTGTTCAGCTACTTTCTGCTATCTGGGACCAACCAATAGTCTCCTTTGTGGTTTCTGTGCTTCTCCAGACCTTTCTATGGAAAACATTCCATTCCTTGCTATTCTGATTCTTTTGTTTTACCATATCTAGCAGAGGCTACCTTCAATCCTCCATCTTAAACCGGAAGTCCCTTAGTTAACTTTTTATGTTGAGAAAGGATCTCACTAAATTACACAGGCTGCCTCTGGCCTCAAACTTGGGATCCTCCTGCCTCATCAGTCTCCCAAAAAGCTGGGATTACAGGTGTGCACCATCACGTCCAGCTTTTTTGTTTTGTTTGGTGGTTTGGTTTTTTGAGACAGGGTCTCTGTAGACAGGCTGGCTTTGAACTCATGATTCTCTTGCCTTCAGCTCCCAGGAGATGAGATTACTGGCTTGAACTACCATGCCATTTTGGGTTTGGGGGCTTTTTGTTGTTTTGTCATAATGGAAATCAACCCCAGGGCCTTGTGCATGCTGGATAAACATGTACTCCACCCCTGAGCTATGTCCATAGACCCTAGTCCTTACTTTCTTGAGCGTACCTGCTCAAGGCTACTCATTGTTGGTGAAGTTTAGGCACCAAAGCCATCTCTACACTGTAGCCCAAAGCAGAAGGCAGCCAGAGGTGAGGAAGCAATAAAGCCACTTGGTAGGAAGAATGCTGATTTCATTGATTTTTATTATATACTTTAAAAGATGAATGAGATTTGAGGTTTCTTTAACAATTTGTTTAAAGACAAAGCCACTTGAATAGAGATCAGCATTTACAATGAACCAAATCATTGATGTTTTTAGTGAAGGTGAATTCTTAAGTTTCCTTGAAGATAAACCAAAAAGTGATACATTAGGCCATGAGACACATAAACAGATTTATAGGTCCTTTCCCAGAACTGGCCATTGTTTAAACCTGACTCTTGCTTGGGCAAAACTCACTGTGCCTGCCAAAGCAAGTTGTGGGCTATAGGGAGAGGTATCTTACACCTCCAGGAGCTTCTGTGGGCCACCAGTTGCCCTATCCGTGGAACTACTTTGAGAGTGGAGAGGCAACAGTAAGAAAACAAGAAGAGAGAAGGAAAGGGCTGCCTAGCCCTCGGCCTAACGTGATCCAGCGTGCTTCCAGCCACTTCAGTAACCCTCTGAGTGCCTTGGGCTCTTGCTCCTGTGTGGGCCTCCAAAGGAGTGTGTCCTCCATTGCCTGAGCCATCAAAGACCCAGGCCCCTAGAGGTGGACCCACTCGGCCCTCACTGAATAGAGGAGAGGCCTCCAGAGGGTGAAGGGCTTTGTTGGAGTGAAGAGCTAGCTAGGAAGAAAACATAGGTCCACTGTGAGTGAGCACCCCACACACTACAACCACTCAGCTTCTGCCCTCCGTGCCCTCACCAGTTCTTCACCTGCAGGAGGTCTCCGTGTGCAGCAGGAGACTATGGGGTTCTGATCCAGGGATGAAGGGCCCTGGCCCTTGGGCCTGTAGTTGCCAGGGACAAGGAAGCTGAAAAGAAAGAGTAGCTATCTCTGAAGAATTAAGAGTCCCTAATTTCCCATGGTCTGGGGGATAACTGACCTGTAGTAAAAGAAAAAACAAGAAAACATGATAAGAGTATAAAATTTAACATTTTTAAAGCCTGTTTTTTAAAAAATGCTCATATTTTAACTACAGCTCTACCCAGATAAGGGAATTTTCTCATTCATATGCATGACATTTGCTGCCCTTTGATGAGAGGTTGTTGGGGGGTGAGGGATGTTTTTTGGTTTTCAGTGCTGGAGGGTTGGACCCAGAGCCTCACATGCCTTGCCAGCTCACTATCACTGAGCTGCAGTGTCCCCAGCCCTTTTTTCTTTATTTTTACTTTATATTTTTGAGACAGGGTCTCTCTAAATTGCACAGGCTGCCTCTAGCATTGAATTTGTGATCCTCCTGCTTCAGCCTCAGGAGTCGCTGGGATTCCCAGTGCCTGCCACCACACCCAGCCATCTAAGTTTTTGTAAAATGTAGTTGGGAGGAGACATAGAGGTGGAGTTGCCCTTTGATTCAGTGATTCCATTCTGAAATTTATCAACAGAATCAAAATGTTACAGCAACCAGAAATGTCTAATAACCAAGGTAAGGCTCAGAAAATAATGGTAACTAACGCAAGTGCTGTGGAATTTGTGGCTTTAAAAAACTTCAATAATGAACATGGGAAAACCAGAAAAAAAGTTTTAGATGCTCGATACTTTGCTACTTGGAGTATGACCCCTGTTCCAGGAGGCTGGTTAGAAACAGTATCTGGCCCCTTCCACCAACTGAATCAACAATCTGCATTTTAACAAGATCTCCAGGTAACTAAATGACACATAAGTTTGAGAATCAGCTCTAATGGGGCAGAGTGGTGCTATTTATAATGATTTTTTAAAGTATATATAGTCAAGGATTAGAAGGCATTTCACAAAAATGGTTTAGATGAAAAAGCACCCAGCCTGCTGTAGGTTCTCCATAAATGGCAGCATTAGGTGACACTTGAAGGAGGGCATGGATTTCCTTTTTTTTATTCTTCATGTTCTTGGTAAGTCACATTTTGGAAACTAAAAGAATATATGCTATGCTTTTGAATCAAATATTAAAACTGGTTAATTTACTTGTTTCTCTCTTTGCCTCACCTATGAGGAATCAGAATAACTATAGTACTCAGTAGAGTAATTCTAACAGCCTGTTGTTGAGTGCCATCAAGCTGGGTCCAATTCATAGCAACCCCATGCACAACAGAACAAAACACTACCCAACACTGTGCTGTGCACGTGATCTTTTTATGTTTGAGCCCAATGTTGCAGACATTATGTTTCTTCTCATTTTGAGTCATGCCACATCAGCAAAAGGAGGTTCCATGGGCTTTTTGCTGTCATAAAGGTCACTGCTATCTTGAGGAGACAACGCTTCCAGCATTTTTTGAATGCCTTCTAGCCTGGGGGACTCACTCTCCCCTGCCCCACCCCTTCCCGCACTACATTCAACAGCAGTTCTCTGCTATTCATATAATTTTCTATGGCTAATTGTTTTGGGAGTGGGCTGTGGGGTCCCTCTCCCTAGTCTGTCTTAGTCTGGAAGCTCAGCTGAAACCTGTCCACCATGGTTGGCCCTGCTGGCATCAGAAATACCAGTGGCCCAAAGCTTTCAACATCATCGCAACATGCAAGCCCCAGCAGCATGACAAGCTGACAGACACATAGGAGTCTACTAACCTAGCTTTCTTCCATTTGTTTTCCCCTCTGACTTTTTTTTTTTTTTTTTTTTATGTTTTCTGGTATGTTTCTTACAAATTGCTTTAAATTCTTTCTGAAAAATAAAGCTCAAATGACACTAATAACTTTATTTTTTTGATGGTACTAGGGGGCTTAACCCTGGGCCTCATGCATACTTTATAAGCACTCTACCACTGAGCTGTCCCCAGCCCTGTTTTTGTTTATTTACTTTTTTTCCCTTGAGACAGGTTCTCCATAAGTTATACAGACTGCCTCTGGCCTTGAACTCTGATCCCCCTGCCTCCACCTTCCTGGGATTATAGGCTTGGGCATAGCAGAAAACAATGACTTTGATAAACAATTTGTTCTTATTTGCTAGGTTTCACAAAAAATGAATTTATAAAATAACTGCCAGCGTGTTCAAAATTATTTATCCCCCCCCCCTTTTTTTTTCCTGTATCTCAAGAGAAGTAAAAACTAAAGGCTCCCTGTTTGACCCCCAGTGAAAGTCTCAGGTGCTAAATAGCTCGCTCCCAGGTGGGTTGTTGCTGCTCTCTCCCCAGGCCCCCCGCCCCTCATTGAATCCCCCACAGTCCAGCCCCACGAGTCATTCTTCCTGAGAGTTTTACAAGGAGGCTGATGGTCCCAGTCCTTCTAAAGGCATGCAGCCCACCCTCCAATAGAATTACTCACCAACCCTCAGCTGCTTCAGACTTCCTCTGTAATGAAAGAGAGAGTGGTATGCGTTTACAACCAGGCCTGATCTTCAGGGTGTTCCCTGCATACTACTTCTCCAAACTAGACCAGAGTCCTTACTCACTCTCAAGAAAGCTTTCACTTTTTTCTCATAACTTTGATCAGCTTGTAATTCTGAATCATGTGATTGCCTCCCTCTCCAGACCATAAACTCTAATTTAGACTTCGATACTCACTACTGTACCCCCAGTACCTACAGGTGTTTGTGGCCTACTGGAGCACAATAATTATTGGTTGGGCTGATGGATAATGATACAGAGTGGAAATAACAGAAAGGCAGTAGCCCAGCATGGTGGCGCAGGCCTGTGATCCCAGCAACTCAGGAGGTGGAGGCAGGAGGATCATGAGTTCGAAACCACAGGCAGCCTGTACAATTTATCAAGATGAGTCTCTAGATAAGAAAAATGGAGGACAAGGGGTACAGCTCAGTGGTTGAGCACTTGCAAAGTATGTGCAAGGCCCTAGGTTCAACACCCTAGCACTGCAAAAAAAAGAAAAAGGAGGGGAAATTAGTGTTTGTTAATCACTTGTAACATGCAGGCTTTGTTAATGCTTTATATATGCTATGAATCCTCAGCACAATCTCATTTTTTATTAATATAATTCACTGATATAAAATTAACACATTTAAAGTATATAACTCAGTGGTTCGTAGTATATTCACTAGATCATGCAACCATCATCACTGTCTAATTGTAAGACGTTTTCATCATCCCAGGAAGAAAGGTTATACCTGTTAATGGCCACTCTCAATTTCTCCCTTTTCCTAGCTCCAGGAAATGACTAATATGCTTTCAGTCTCCATGGATTTGCCTATTCTGAAAATTTTATGCAAATGGAACCATACATATCCAAATGGGAGCGAGTCTTTCATGTCTGGCTTCTTTCATTTAACATTATTTTCAAGGTCTGTCTACACTGTGGCAATTATCAGTACTTCTTTTCTTTTCTTTTCTTTTTTTTTTTTTTTTTTGCGGTACTGGGGGTTGAACCCAGGGCCTCGCGCCTGCATGTTCTACAAGTGCTGGACCACTGAGCTGCACCTTAGCCCATTTTTTTTACTTTTTGAGACAGGGTCTCGCTAAATTACGCAGACTGCCTCTGGTCTCGAACTTGCGATCCTCCCACCTCCGCCTCCTGAGCCGCTGGGATTACAGGTGTGCGCCACCACGCCCGGCCCAGTACTTCTTTTCTTTTTATGGCAGGATGATATTTCATCATACGGAAACACATGTTATCATTAATCGACATTTGGTTTCCACCTTTTGGCTTTTATGCTGCTATGAACATATTTGTATATTTGTATACAAATTTTTGTGTGAACATAATATGTTTTCAATTTTCTTGTGCATATACATAGGAGTGGAATGACTAGGTCATATGGTAGCTATAATTAACTGCTAGACTATGAGGAACTGCTGGGCTTTTCTACAGCAGCTGCACATTTTACATTAGCAGTATATAAGGTTACAATTTCTCCACACACACACTTCATTGTTCATCTTTTTAATTAAAGCCATCATAGTAGGTGTGAAGTTGTATCTGTGGTTTGACTGTTATTTTCCTAATGGGTAATGAAATGACATTGAGCATCTTTTCATGCACTGATCAGCCATGTGTGTATCTTCTTTGGAGAAATGTCCATTAAATCCTTTGCCAGTTTTAAAAATTGGATACAGAGCTGGGTACAGTGACCTGTAATCCCAGTGACTTGGGAGGCAGAGGCAGGAGGATAGCAAGTTTGAGACCAGAGGCAGTCTGTGTAATTTAGTGAGACCCTGTCTCAAAAAGTAAAAAAAAAAAAAAAAAAAAAAAAAAAAGGGCTGGGGGTGCAGTTCAGTGGTTCAGCACTTGCAAAGCATGCAAGTGAAAGGCCCTGGGTTCAACCCTGAGAACGGCAAAAAAAAAAGAAAAAAAAATTGGATAGAGATAGGGAGAGGAGCTCAGAGGTAGAGTATACACTTAGTATTTGTGAAACCCTTGGTTCAATACATAGCACAACAAAAAAGTACAATTAAATAAAAATTGAGTCATATAGTTGAGTTGTAGGAGTTCTTAATATAGTCTGGATAATAGACTTTTTTAAGATTATGATTTGCAAATATTTTCTCCTAACCTGTAGTTTGTCTTTTCACTTTCTTGGTGGTATCCTTTGAAGCTCAAAAAGTTTTAATTTTGATGAAGTCCAATTTATCTATTTTTTCTTTGATTGCTTTTGTATAAGGGGTTATATCTAAGAAAGCATTACCTAATCTAGATTCATGAAAATTTACACCTATGTTTTCTGCTAAGATGTTTATAGTTGTATATTTACATTTGGGTCTTTGATCCATTTTTAACTTTTTAAAATATGGTGTGAGTTAGGAGTCTAGCTTCATTCTCATGTAAATATCTGGTGGTTACAACACTTTACTGGAAAGATTATTCTTTTCCCGGGCTAGGATTTATCTCAGTTGGTAGAGCACTGCATTGCAGTCTCTGAGGTCCCGAGTTCAATTCCCAGCACCTCAAAAATGGGAGAAGGACCTGGCAATCCACTCCCAAGGCAATCCCGAAACAGTCAGCCATTGAAAACCCTATGAGGGTCGCTATGAGTCGGATACCGACTCGACGGCACCTAACAACAACAACAACAACATTCTTTTCCCCATTGAATAGTCTTGGCACCCTAGTTGAAAATAGTTGGCCATAACTGTGTGGGTTTATTTCGGGATTCTCAATTCTATTCCATTGAGCTAGGTGTCTATGCTTGTGCTGGTGCTGATCACTGATTACTCTAGTTGTATAGTAAGTTTTGAAATTGGAACATGTGACTCCTCTAACTTTGTTGTTCTTCAATATTATTTGGAGTATTCTGAGTCCCTTGTATTTCTATATGAATTTTAGGATCAGCTTGTCAATTTCTACAAAAATCCAGGTGAGATTCTAGTAGGAATTGCATAGAATCTGTAGATCAGTTTGAGGAATATTGTCATCTTAACAATATTAAATCATCCTATCCATGAGCATAGGCTGCCTTTCTGTTTATTTAGGTATTTAATTTTTTTCAACACTGTTTGTAATTTTCATATTCAAGTCTTACACTTGTTATTAAATGTATTCCTAAGTATTTTATTCTTTCTGATGCTATTGTAAATGAAATTGTTTTCTTGGGTTTTTCTATTTGTTTGTTTGTTTCATTTTCTTGTGGTGCTGAGGATCATACTCAGGGCCTTGCACATGCTAGACAGGCACTCTACTATTGAACTACAAACCCCAGCTTAAGTTGTTTTCTTGGTTTCATTTTTGGAGCATTCATTTTAATGTATATACAAACAATGGATAATTGTATATTACTCTTATATGCTGCAACTTTGCTGAAACTGTATGTTAACTTTAATAGTAGTGAATTATTTAGGATTTTCCATATACATGGTCTTATCATCCATAAAACTTTCTCTCATTCCCATTAAAATTAGGCTCAGATGAGGAAATTGAGGCTCTGAAAAGTTAGCCTCGGCAAGATCACATAGATAGTTAACACTGGAGGCAAAACTTAAGCCCAATTTGGACACCAAAGTTCGTACTCATTCTCCTCTACCTTCTTAACCCCTAAGCATGGGTCAGCAACTTCATCTTTGTGCAAGGCTTCATTTCTGCTTTCATTGTTTCTTTTCACAGAATAAGGGAAGTGGCAGAGCAGGGTTCATGTTCTCCTTTTACTGGAAAGAACATGAGTTGTAGGAGTTCTTAATGTAGTCTGGTTAATAGGAATTTTTAAGAGTCACTTGGAAGAACTAGGACTTGAACTGACTATTCTAGTCCTGATTTGGTGCCCTGACAGAAGACATAGGGCCCTTCGTTGAGTAACTAGATGGATTCAGAAAGGTTTTATAGCTGTTTCCTCAAAGGTCATAAACAAAAAGAACAGATTGAGCCCTGTGTGTAGTGAAAGAACTACAATGTGGAAATAAAAGTCTGAAAAGGCTGAGGACAAGTTTCATAGGATATGAGAGGAAAGGGACAAGAAAGAAAAGGAAAATGAGCTGACATTTTGATTAGGAAAGAAAATGTCAAAACCATCTCTACATAGGAGAGCACTTCAGAGAGGATTTATATGAATAAGCATGTCTGTTTGGCTAAAAAAATATCTTCTGAAAAAGAAAGAATGCAAATAGGCAAAAAAATAAATAAGTACTCTGTGCATGTATCCAGAAAGATTTCAGGGTAACTTTGCCTAGAGGCTGAGAGCTAGGCAAAACGCTCCTAATAGCTCCTGCTACATCTTCCCTGGAGAGCCTCCAGCATTGGCGGAATGCTGGTTGCATAGACTGCTGCTGGTATCCCCAACTCCAACATTCCCTCCTGGGGTTGCTGTGAGGATTAACTAAAAATGGCCCCATGAATGAACCTTCTATCACCCCTGCACATGGAAGAGGCTCCATTTTCTTTCCCTTTATAGGGTTCTCAAGGGACCCAGGTCCTAAGCCTTTCCCTGACCCTGGAGCAACAGGAATCTAGTACAAAGAAAAGAAATCTTTCTCTTCTCTCCTTGGCACAGCTTTTTCTAGTAATTTGGATTCTGCTTTTACCACAACAGGTATGTGAGTCTTTCTTTTTCCACTCCAAGAAAAAAAAAAAAAAAAACAGTAAAATGTTTAAGGTCATCTACAGAGAAGTGTGCCATACCACCCTAGCATCCAGTCTCATCAGATTACAGGAGCTAATCAGGGTCAGGCCTGGTTAGTCCTTGGATGGTAGACCACCTAGGAATACCAGGTGCTGTAGGCTTGGGAGAAGGACCCAGCAGCCTGCTCCCAAAAAATCAGCCGCTGAAAATCTATGAATAGCAGAGAAACACTGACATAGTGCCAGCATGGCACAGTGTCAGGAAGGGTTTCATTCTGTTGCACCTAGGGTCACTATGAGTTGGACCCAACTCAATGGCTCCTAACAAAACAACAGAGAAATGGGTCCCAGGCTCAGCCAGAGAAGTTCCAGGCTCCTCGTCACCATGTATCTCTGTGAACCTCTGCATAAGTCTCCCTTCTGGGCTGGGAAGTGTCCTTGGTAATGAGTACAGGGGAATGCTGATGCTGCTTCTAGTCCAGGTCCAAGGAACGAGGTGAAGGTAGCCACTGGGGAAAGGAGGCTGGAGAGATGCCTGAGGGGCAATAGTCCTAACGCTGGCCACTGGCTGTGAATATGCATTTCAGGATTCTCAGGGATGTGAGGCAGGCCAGAATAGGAGATGGCATTTACACTCTGAAAAAGCCCTTCAAGACAGAAGACCCTAATGATAGACACAGCATGAAGTACCCTAAGAGGGAGGAGGTCAGTAGAAAGCAGTCAGGGAAGGTTTCCAGAGGGTCCACCTGACCTTGAGGGTCAGCTACAGCTGACTGGGGGCGGGGGTAAGAGTTGGGTGAAAGAATTGAGACAGGATGGACATAGACGTATGGAGAACTAGACCAAGGGTCCCAGACTGGGCCATGGGAGCTCCGGGAACTGTCCCTTCAGCACCCTCTCCAGACCCATCTCAAGTACCCTAAGAATTAACCTGCCCTGCTCCTCCTGCCCAGCAACTCATCTTCTCTATTCCCGTCCACCTCACAAACCCAACAGTGTGGAGGAGGGAGGTTACCTTTCCCATCGGCCTTGTAGTCATCAGGGAGAAGTTTGTCCTGCCGGTAGCCCAACACAAAAGCCAGGAAGGAGAGGATGAGGGCGTCACCGATGCTGAGGATGGCCAGCATGAAGGCCCAGCGGATGGTGCAGTGGCCCAGCGTGTACTTGCCCGTCTGCTCCCCACACATGCGCCGAACCTCACTTGAGTCCCAACCATCTGGGTAGACAAGGCAGCCGATCATGAGGCCTGTGGCTAATGAAGGGACAAGAGGAGACAGACGGTGTCAAGCTGGCTGCGCCAATCTGCTATCTCCCACCATGCATGGCTCTTATCCTGTCACCTCCCTTGTCCTTGGGTTAGCCTTGAGTGGAACAAAAGGCAGCTCCTACCATTCATAGAGAACACACATGAAAACTGAGCCTCCAAAAGTTCAAGCCGCTGGCCCCCAGGACCCAACCCTCAGGGACGGAGGCAGGGAGATGAGCTCCTCAGCCAGGGTGGCGTCTGCCACTGCCTCAGGTGGTCCTTCTGGCTCCTCTGCCAGCCTCCTCACCCCGGACTCAAAGGCTCCAACCCTGGCTCCAGAGCTGTGCAAAAGCTGATCCCAGCCCGGAGAACTCCTAAGGTAGACATGAGTTCATATTTCCCTCTCTCTGACATAAGGAAAATAAGTGTTAGGCATTGTTCTGATGGGCAGCATTTTTCACTATCACAGTGCACAGCATAATGTGTCCCACAACTCAGGGATCTTAGATTTAATGAACACAGTAAGGCTTTCCAGTCCCATCCCCTCTGAACCTTCATGAACCATCAACAGAGGCAAACAAGTGTCCTCCTCCTGCAACCAACTACAGTACAGTGCGGCTGCCCACACCTCTCTGCAGTTAAGAATCCCCTGGAATAGTCATTTTAAATGCTGGTTCCCAGGCCAAGGTATTCTCAGGAATCCCTGTTTTCAAAGACACTCTTCCAGGTAGTTCTCTGATTGGAAAAGAAGAGAACGCCGGACCTGACTGCCTGGGTGTCAAGCCCAGCTCTCTGCTCACTAGCTGTGTGACTTGGAGCAAGCTACTCAAACTCGCTTTGCCTGGGTTTCCTCATCTGTGAAGTGGAGATAATGCTGCCTACCTGCTGGGGTTGCAGGGAGGCTCAAATGAGTGAATCCTGGAAAGGCACCTAGGGCAGGGCCAGGCACACACTCAGGGCACCATGAGTGTTAGCTACAATGGACAGCTGCCCTGGGCCTCCACTGACTCATCCGGCTGTGGCAGAGGCAGGACCTGAACTTCCTTCTGACTTTCCCGACTTCAAGGTTCATTCCCTCTGCCCCCAGACTGTGACATCTGTCCAAAGGGCTGATGTGTTTAGCAGTGACATCTCAGACTTCTTGGCAATGTGAGAAGTGTTGAGGAAGACACTTGAGGTGAAGGAGGGGACCTGCCCACACTTCTTTGGTAAAGCCTATACACTCAAGCCCTTCCCAGTCAGGTGCGGGGCCAGCCCTTTGGGTGCTGGCAGGGCCCCTAGCTTAAGGGAGCAGCACCCATCAATGCTCAGTGTGGAGGTGAGAGTGGGAAGGGGCTGCCCTTCCAGCCTCCTCATTCTTCCCATCACTCCTTTCAGCCCCTTCCCCTGCATAGCAGCTCCCTGAGGGGAGGGGAGGGGCTCTGGAAAGGAGCCCAGGGCCTCTGACTTAGAAACAGGTGGTTGTTCCTGTGGGTGTTACAGGCCCCTGTGAGCACCCCACCTGCCCACCTGTGGTTCTAGGTTCAGTGTGGGGTCTGCCCCACTGGTGATGTCTCAGGGCTCACCACAATGCCTTGATCCATGCATGTGGTCAGTTAATGTTAGTTATTGTATTGGTTGCTTGTATCGTGGATAGGACGAACACCTGACAGAAACAACTTAAGGGGAGGAATCATTTCTTTTGGCTCCCAGTTTCAAAGGTGCAGTCCATGCTTGCTTGGCCACGTGTGCTTGAGCAGAAGATCATGGCGGTGGGAGCGTGTGATGGAGAAGCTCCTTCACCACACCGTGGCTGGGAAGCAGAAAGTAGGACCAGGGATAATATATCCCCAAGGCCCAGTTCCCAGTGACTTACTTTCTCCAGCAAGTCTCACCTCTTAAGTTTCCATGACCCCCTCTCCCAAAAAAAGCACCACCATCTGGGGATCAAGGGTTCCAAACATCAGTGTGCGGGGACATTCTATATGCAAACCACAACAATCAGCGCTGTGCTCATGGCAGTGGAGCCAGAGGATGTGGGGGTCGTTAGAGCCAGTCTCAAACATTCCAGGTCCTAGGCAGGACTGTGCTTCCTTGCCCTCTTCCCTTGGGGTTAGCCGAGGCCACATGACTTCCTTTGGCCAGTAATAAGATGTGAACAGAGAGGGAGTGTGTGCTTCCAGACCAGAGTACATAACTGCTGGCAGGAGACCTGCCTGGAGCTCCCTTCCCTCTCCAATAACAACAGCCAATGACCACTGATGCCTTGTCAGCCAGGGGTTCAGAAGGGAGATGAGAGCAGTGAGAGCCAAGCCTTCAGCTGATAGTGGGCACAGACCCTAAGCAAGAAATAAACCTTTGTTCCAAGCCACTAAGATCCAGGAGCTGTTGTCACGGTGGCATCACTTCCTGTCCTGACAGACAAAGTTGTTTAACTGAGTTGTTGTTTACTGAGTACCTATAAGGTGTTTCGCATGCATTATGTCAGCCCATCCTCACAAGAACCCCATGAAGGGGGTACTGTTGCTATGTTCTACAGATCAGATACAATGCGCTGAATGTGTGTACCCCCACAATTTATGTATTGAAATCATCCAGCCGGACGCAGTGGCACATGCCTGTAATCCCAGTGACTCAGGAAGCATAGGCAGGAGGATTGTAAATTCAAGGTCAGAGGTAGCCTGCACAATTTCGCAAGGCCCTGTCTCAAGATAAAAAATAAAAAATGGGCTAGGGGTATAGCCCAGTAGTAGAGTACTTGCAAAGTATGTGAGAGGCCCTGGGTTCAACCCCAAGTACTGCAAGAAAAGAAAAGAAGAAAAGGAAAGAAAGAAGAAAGAAAGAGAGAGGGGGGAGGGAGATCCTAATCCCAATGGGATGATATTGGGTAGGATTTGGGGGAGTAGGTAATTACATCATCAAAATGAAGCCCTCATGAATGAGGTTGATGCCCTTATAAGAGGGACCCCAAAGAGCCTTTTTGCCCTCTTTCTATCCTTCAGCAGTGGGCAATTGGAAGAGGGCTTCCACCAGAACTAGACTATGCCTGTACCCTGATCTCAGACCTCCAGCCTCCAGAGCTATGAGAAATAAGTTTCTGTTGCTAATGCCCGCCTAGTCTCTGGTAAGCTTTTTCTAGCAGCTCCACATTGACTAAGACATGAGCTCATCAAGACTCAGAGAAGACAGGCAACTTGTGTCTCTAGGAGGAGGTGCCACACTCAGCCTCCACCTGGCATCTAGAAGCTCTATGGATACTGTTAGGCGACATCTAGTCGTCAGCCCAGCACTCCCCCTGCCTCACCCCTTCCTGCTCCCAGGCTTCATGGGCAAGGCTGAATGAACAGGGTCAGGCTTCTTCATATGGACGTATCTCCCAGCTGTGGGCTGCAGGGCCCAGCCCTTCCCGACCCTCCTTTGCCTCATTTTCTCTTCCACAACACAGCAGAATGGAACATGATGCCACCTCCGTCCTTCCTCAACATAAATGTTTCATGGGGTGGCACCTGGACACCTCTGCTATCAGTGTCTCCAGCTCTGTGACCCAGATAGGGTTTGGATCAAACAGCCTGGCGGCCCCTCCCCAACCAGGCCTTCCTGACACAGCCTGCCCAGCAAATGGCACCTGCTGCCAGATATTAGGGTGCGGGGGAGACAGCATTTGAGAATGAGATGGGGGTGTGTCTCCACCACCCCGTAGCTCTGGGATGAAGGACCAGCTGGCAAGTATGTCCGCCCTTTCTACTATTTGTTGGCACAAAACTGCTTGGTCTTCATTCCCCCTTATTTCCTGATATGGCTGAGCTCTACCTTTATCCCCACTTATCTCAGCCCTGTGCCACACTCTCCCTTACACAGAAAAACTACGCAGGTGGTGGAGATTGCAGGGGAGTTGAGAAGAACTCTGAGGTCAGGGTAGTAGCCTAGGGATGAGCCTGTCCCTCACCACCTGGGTGATTAAAGAGAAGTTACCTGCTAGAAGCCCCGTCTACTGAATGAAGGAATACTCACCCCCTGGGCTGGGATCAGGCTCCTCCAAGCAATGTAAATCATTATACTTATGTAAATGTGAACTGCAAGAAAAATATCTTTGGAATACCTCTGGTTTGGGGGGACCTGATACCTTAATTCTCCTAGGTCCTCCACTGTCATCTGATCTGCTATAGCCTTGGCCAACCCTGGGTCCCCTCCAACTCTGCAGTCTTGAGCCTGTGTGTTTGGTAGTCTGGGATTCAGGTCCCTGTTTCATTTCCCCTGGGGTAATACTGCTCTGTTCTAACCAAAGATGTCAAGATGCGTTCACTCTGGTCTCCACCGCCCACCACTGTTCCTGGCCATCTCCCCAGCATGGACAGTCTGTGTGCAGTCCTTGCGGTGGACAAGGACTAAAGGATCAAGGTCTTAGGCCATCTCTTCCTGGGCTCCAAAGGAGAGCAGGACCAGTTGGCCCAAGGACAGGAACAGGAAAAAAGGACAGGGAAGGCCTTGCCTTGGGACCCCACCAGTGGCTGCCTCCCTGATATGGTGTTAAAGGATGCTGGACATCTTCCTCTCTCACTTCGCAAAATATTGCTCTATTTGCTGCCTCGAGTGTGGATCCCCTAATCAGGAAACAAGGACTTTCACTCCCCAGTGAAAAGGGAATTTAAATGAATGTTTCTAAGGAAGCGGGTCACACTCAGCATAGCAGTAACACTCCAGAACCAACAGCTGAGGTTAGATCCTTCCATGAGAGCAATTTGGAGTAGAAGAGAGAGGGGGAGGGCAGGGATCTGGGCACTGTTAAAGGAGAAAGAACGAATGCTGGGAAGTGGAAGCTAAGGACATCTGGAATGTATGTAACTGGCATTTCTATTGGACACCGGGCTTGGATTCTATCCCCACACGCCAGCAGTGGAAGTTTCTTTCTTCCTCCTGGAGTTGCAACAACCCCTAGAGTAGTGGCCTGGCAGTCTGGACACCTCATTTCTTCTGCCAGGAGCTCTGTGCTCCTGGGCAAGTCACTTCTCTCTGTAACATGAGAGGATCAAGTGGTTCCATCTCAATGCTCTGTGCCTCAGCCTGTCTAAGATCCTATATTCAGGATCATCTGCAGAGCACTAAGTAGGCCACCCAGAGCCTCTACGGAGGGTGGAATGAGTAGCCACAGCTGTGGCCTCCCATGGGCACCTGCCGGCCCTCCCACCAACTCCGCTCACCTGCAGCCAGCTGCATCCACGCGCAGATCTTGTAGACAGTGGCGGTGTTGCAAATGAAGAACAGGCTGAAGCAGATGATGGAGCCAATGATGAGGAACATGGCCAAGGCCACAAAGAACATGGCGGTCTTGAAGGCTCTGGACGGGATGGAGGCGAAGTCCAGAGGGCCCCCCTTGCAGATGAGCTCGGAGGACAGCACGTTGCCCACGCAGTAGGAGAAGAGGCCGAAGTAGCCTGCCTGCGGGGTGCTCACGCTGTCGCCAATCCAGTAGGGCTGGATGAAGAGGGCCATGACCAGCACGGAGAAGCAGATGGTCAGGGTGCCCCACATCACGCCCACGGCGCGCGAGTTGCGCACATAGTTGGTGTGGTAGATCTTGGCGGCCTCCTGGGCGGGCAGCAGCTTCACCATGGCGGGGACGGCGGGAGGCTGCGACCCCGGAGATCAAGGCCCAGAGGGGGTCGCTCCCCAGCCCTGGGCAGGGAGGGAGGCTAAGGTCAGGGCACAAGGAGAGGGTCCCTGCCAGGTGGGGAGAGGGGCTTAGGAGGGCGAGGAGAGCCTGAGCGTCCCAAGGGTCCCGGCCGAGTCCGCGCTGCCGGGCCTACCTGGGGCCTCCAGCAGCCTCTCTGCCGGCGGGGTCTGGGCTGTGGGTGCCACCCGGCTGCCCCGCCCCCTCTCCCGCCCTGCCCCCGGGAGGGCCCGGCACTCCGCCGCCCCGCCCCGCCCCACCCCATCTCCCACCACGCCCCGCCCCGCCCCTCGTTTCCCCACCCCCTCTCCCTCCACGCCACGCCCCCTCTCCTGCCCTGCGCCCTGAAGAGCCCCGCCCTGCTCCGCCCCGTCCCTCCCCTCGCCGAGCGCCGGCCTTGCCCGAAGCACCGCCGCTTCAGCACCGCGGCCAGCGCCAGGGCTCCGGGAGGGGCGGGGCCAGCCGGCAACTGGCAGGAGCGGGTGGCGGGTACCCCGCGAGCTGCTGGACCCACCCGCCGCACGCCCTGCCCCCGGGGGCCGGGACCCCTCTCCCTCCTGATGACAGGAGTGGGGAGATTGGGTCTGGGCTGCCGCGTTTCTCCTGCGCAAGGCCCCGGCAGAGCCGCCTCCCGGCGGAATCACCGTCTCTATCCCACCTCGCTCTCCTGTTCCCGGGTCACCCCCCTAGCCTCTACTGCCTCCTCGGGAGGCTAGCAAAACTGTTCCGGATTGTACTTTCTGGTCCATAAGCCCGTACTGGAGATTATATTCTAAGCAAGAGGCCCAGAGATAAAGGGAGTAAGGCCCTGGCCCTCAGAGACGCGTGCGTATACAGTGTGTGTGGGTCGTGTGCACATCCACACGCGGACCAATGGTGCAGTCACAGCCGTGGCTGCAGTACAGCGAGGGACGTTCCCAGTGTGGCCCCTCAGACCTTACCTTAGGGCCTTCGCTCAATGTATTGTCTTTCTCCCCTGCTTATATGCTTTTGTTGCAGATTTTTCTTTTTCCCTTTAAAAGCAAATAAGTTTCTCCTGGTTTTGTAGGCCAGTGTGGAGGACGAGGAAAGTGCAGGAAAATACTCATATAAGAATCCAAATCTTTTATAATCCCAATAGCAGGAGATAAGGAAAGATAGGACCTTCTTAAAAACACAGACTTTGGCTTTAGGCAACTTGGATTTGAGCCAGGCTCTTCCTAGCTAGTGGCCACCCATAGACTTCACTGTCTTCTCTAACTGTGGAAGCAGAATGTGGCAGATTCCCCTTCCTCTGCTCTAGAGAGAGTCCTGGTGCATGCAGGCACCAGGTCCCCACTCAGAAGGGCCCTCAGGACTTCCCGGAGAGGAACTTCAAGCGCCATAGCTGTCTACCCACAAAATACCCACGCCATAACCCCAGAAGCTGCAAATGTTATCTTATTTGGGGGGAAAAGTTCTTCACATAAGTTACTAAATTAAGAAATTTTTGATAAAGAGATCCTTCAAGAATATCTGGGTGGGCCCTAAATACAGTGATTAGTGTTCTTATAAGAGACACAGGCCAAACATTGTAGGGAATTATCTGGACACACCCTAAGTGGACCAGGAGGGTGCCGGGGCCGAGGCCCACTTGGTCCTGGCTGAGGTCTGGACCCTCCCCAGCTCCTATCCTGTTCCTGCCACCTCTGGTTACCCTTAACCCAAGGATCTAGACTGGGACCTATTTGACTCCCTACGGGCCAATATGGCTACCTAAGTCCCAGGTCACCTTTCACCTACCTTAGTCCTCCCTCTCGCATCTAATGATTTAAGATGGCCCCGAAACAGCCCGGCTGTGATTGGCCACCGAGAGCAATCCAATTGGTTATTAAGGAAAGTTCAGTGATTGGTCCAGTCTGCACTAACCCCCCAATCGTAAGTGCAGTTTTCCAAGCCCTCACACAGAGAGTTGCTGCTCCTAGCATGAGCCACTTTCTGAATGGTTGCACACCCCCACCTAGTTCACCTGGTTCACACCCCCACCTAGAGCGCATGTAAGTAGACCACCTATTACCCCAGGTGTCTATTTGTTTCTTTCTTCCTGATCTCCTTGACTCTGATTGTCACACCCTACACCTGACTTCACCTGACTTCACCGCTTCAATCGTCCCAACCTTCAATCAAGCTGTCAAGAGGCAAGCTCAGAGAGTCAAGAAAAAAGACCTCAAGCAAGCCAAGAAGAACTGTCAATCCCCCTACCCCAGGGGAGGATATGAGAGGAGAAGATGACTGGTGAGAGGCAACATCCTCGGACCATTGGCACAGCCAGCGAGGTGATCAAAGCTGTTTGGCACTCTGATATAGAGCTGTTAGCCCATTGTAGCAGCGGCAACCTGTGTTGCCTGCTAGAGAGCTGTTATATAGAACTGTATAATCTTTAGGGTCTCCTGAAAAGGAGTAGCTTAATAAAGTTCCCGTTTGTTTTTGAAGGCTCCCGAGGTCCTTCTTGGCACCACTGACCAGCTCTTGCCCATTCCTGAGGGTCCCCAAGAGAACTGGTGTTGTGGTGAAGCACCATGGTCTTTTGTTGGGCCAGAGAAGACCCCAACAAGGCATGGTGGCACTCGCTTGTAATCCTAGGAACTCCAGAGGCAGAGGCAGAAGGATTGCATGTTCAAGGCCAGAGGCAGCCTACATAAATTTGCAAAACCATGTCTCAAGATAAAATATAAAAAGGAGCTGGGAGTGCAGCTCAGTGGTAGAGCACTTGCAAAGTATGTGAGATGCCCTGGGTTCTGCACCTCAGCACCAAGAAAAAAGAGAGAGAGAAGAGAGAGACACAAGAAGGGAATAAGAGACACAGAAGAAACGTGGTGTAACTGCAGATGACTGAGGTGACATGGCTACAGCTGAAGAAGCCAGCAACTATCAGAAATAAGAAGAGACAAGGGCTGTGGGTGTCGTTCAGTGGTATGCTCATGCTTAGCATGTACAAGGCCCTGAGGTCCATCCCTGGCACGGGTAAGAAAGGAAAGGAAAGGAAAGAAGGAAGGAAAGAAGGAAGGAAGGAAAGAAGGAAGGAAGAGAGAATTGAGCAGATTCTCCCCCAGATCCTCTATAGGGAGTAAAGACCTGCCAGTGCCTTGATTTCTACTACTGGCCTCTAGAATTGTGAGAGAGTAAACTCCTGTTATTTTAGCCACTGAGTTTGGGGTACTTTGTTTTGGCAGCCTTGAGAAATTAGTATGTTACCTCCTTTGTAAGAAGGGGCCCCAAGGTACACACCACACTAGTTTATGGGCAGTGCCTACTGGTCCAGCCACATGGGATCAGCATCTGGGACACAGTAAGTTTGGAAAATGAGGTGAGGTTGGGGGAGAGGGTTGTGGATGGACCATTGAAAATATGGGCAGAACCACAGGGTGTGTGGATGCTATTAGAATGTTCTCTGGAAGGCTGCTACCGCAAGGAGGCTTTCATTCCAGCTGGACAGGGTGATGCACTGTGTGGTTGCTGGTGGCCTCCTTCGACACTCCCAGCTCACCCTATCCCTGAGCCACCACAAAGGCTCATGACAAGGTGTCCACAGGGGCAGATAGTGATCATGCATGAATCGCCACCAAGGCTGACACAGACATAATCACTACTGGCTCCCAACCATACCAGCAGACCTTGCATCTCCTGATACAATGTCTGTAACTCTCCAGACCCAATAAGAAAACAAACATCCCAGTTTTTAAGGTGGGAAAAAGACTTGAACAAAATTTTATCAAAGAAGAGACCTTGGATGGCCAATATGAAAACATGAAAAAAAATGTTCACCATCATTCATCAGTAGAGAAGTACAAATTAAACAATGGCACAACTTCATAGACCTATTGTTGTTAGGTGCCATCGAGTCGGTGTCTGACTCATAGCGACCCTACCTACAACAGATGAAACACTATTGTCAGTGCTTCTCTCTGCTGTTCATAGGGTTTTCAATGGCTGTATTTTTTTTTGGGAATGGGTGGCTGGGTCCTTCTCCCAAGCCTACAGCACCTGGTGTTCCCAGGTGGTTTCCCATCCAGGTACTAACCAGGCCCAAACCTGCTTAGCTTCCAAGATCTGATGGGATCAGATGCCACAGTGCTATGACTGCATGCTTTATAGACCTATTAGAAAAACTAAATTTTAAAAATGTGAAAACTGTTGGAGAGGGAGGGGATAGGTGAGGAGGGTCATGAGAGGGTGGGGGGAAGTTATATGAGCAATGCACAATGAAATGCAGATATGGAAATGTCATAATGAGACCTATTAAGTTGTACTTTAATAATTACTGCTAAAAAATGTTTTTAAAGATATAAAAGCTAGTAGAGCATGGTAGTGCATGCCTGTAATCCCAGCGGCTCAGGAGGCAGAGACAGGAGGATTGCAAGTTCGAGACCAGAGGCAGTCTGTGTAACTTAGTGAGACCCTGTCTCAAAAAGCTAAAAAAAAAAAAAAAAAAAAAAAAAAAAATTGGACTGAGGGTGTGGTTCAGTGGTCCAGCACTTGCAGAGCATGTAAGCGTGAGGCCCTGGTTTCAACCCCCAGTACCACAAAAAATTAATTAATTAATTAATTAAATTTAATTAAAACTGACAATATCAAGTACAGTGAAGATATGAAGCAATCAGAACTCACACATTGCTAGTGCGAACGGATATTGGTTCAGCCACTTAGGAGCCCCATGAGACAGACCCTTCTTGCCACTTGAAGCAGCCATCTCCCCTTAGGCATTTGTCCCAGACAAATGAACACTTGCATTCACTCCAGAATCTCTGTGTGAATGCACACTAATGTGTGCAACAGCTTGCTTCACAGTTGCCCAGAACTTTTGAGGAATAACGCAAACGTCCTTCAAACTGGTGAGTGGATAAGTTCGCATCCATACGATGGACTACACCGGAGCAATTCAAACAAACTTGAGGCAGGAGCCGTGGACACACCTGTAATTCCAGCGACTCAGGAGCTGTAGGCAGGAGGATGGCAGATTTGAAGCCAGAGACATCCTTGCAATCTTGTGAGACCTTGTACCAAAATAAAAAGTAAAAATGTACTTGGGGTGCAGCTCAGTGGTAGAGCATTTGCCTACCATTTTTGAGGCCTTGAGTTCCACCCCAAAGTACCACAAAAAAAAAAAAAAATTGGGCTGCATGTGTAGCCCAGTGGTACAGCATATGCTTCCCATGTGTGAGGCCCTGGGTTCAATCCCCAGCACCCCACCACTACCATTATCAACAACAAAGACCTCAACTCTTTAAAAAAAAAGAAACTACTGATACCTGCAACAACATGCAAGAATCCCAAAGGCATCATGTTGAGTAAAAGAGGCCTAACTGGCCAGGCGCGGTGGCACACACCTGTAACTCGGTAGGCAGAGGCAGGAGAATCGCAAGTTTGAGACCAGAGGCAGTCTGCATAATTTAGTGAGACCCTGTCTCAAAAAGTAAAAAAAAATGGGCTAGGGGTGCAGCTCAGTGGTCCAGCACTTGCAAAGCATGCAAGCACAAGGCCCTGGGTTCAAGCCCCTGTACCAAAAAAAAAAAAAAAAAAGAGGCCAAGAGTTTGAAACATGCTGGACTATGTAGACCAGCAGCAAACTACCAATACTGTAGAGGAGCCTCTGGATCTTATCAGGCTCAGCCAGGATGAGTGAATTTATGTGAAGATGAGAAATGACTGAGAGCTTCAAGGCAGATTGCATGCTTATGACCAGCATTCAAATATGGTCTTGGGAGACATGGAACAAACTATGACACTATCGAAATTGATGAAGAGACACATGAAGAGATCTATAAATCAACAAAATGGAACATTCCAATGCTCTTTGTCCAGGGAGATGGTGTTGTACTAGTTGCCCCTCCACTGAGAGTTAGCTGAAAGAGAATTCATCCTGAGGAGAAAATAAGAGACTCTGTACAGTTGCTTCTTTAAGTGTACCAGACATTCAGAGAGAGAAGTCCGCACACATTTTGTTATTAAGAAATGACCTGAGAATTCTGCCATCCTTAAAATGAGTTGGTTTGCAAGTAATCTACAACTTCTTCAGCTAAATGGCATTTTTATTTTCCTCCAACGCTCCAATAAACTTGATCACCAAAGTAAAAAAAAAAAAAAAAAAAGAGGCCAAACTACCGAAAAAGGCACATGCAAGATGTGAGCAAATGATATGGTGAGTTGGAGCGGTGGCACATACCTGTAATCCCAGCAACTCCAGAGGCAGAAGCTGGAGGATCACAGGTTCAAGGTCAGAGGCAATCTATGTAACTTAGCAAGACTTTGATTCAAGATAAAAGACAAAAAATGGGTTGTGGGTGCAGCTCAGTGGTTGGGCACATGCAAAAAGTATGCATCAGGTCCTAGGTTCAGCACCTTGGCACTGCCCCCTCCTCAAAAAAAAATTTGATGAACATTTAAATTTTAAAATTTTTGTTACAATAAAAGGCATATTAACACTAATCCCCTTTAGAATCCTCCCCCAGGTCTCAAACTCACTTATCCTACCAATCTTGCCACTTCTGACACAGTTCTGGAAGTCCTCTTTCTGAGTCTTTAGTGGTGCTATTGTGACTGCCCCAGGGTCCTGAAACAATTGAAAAGTCTACCTTTCATGGTCATTCTGACTTTGGGGAAGAGTCACAAGTCCTACAATGCCATGTCTAGTGAATGAGGTGGATGAGGACACACCGTAATGTTTTTACTCAACAGAAATTGCCATACCAGCAGCACTGTGTGACATGGAGCATTGTCATGATGGAGGAAGAACGGAAGACACTAGCAAAAGACTTCTGGAGCTGCTTCCAAAAGTGCCAAGAACAATGGGATGAGTGTTTTTGAAGCTGGAGTGGGGTATTTTGAGGGGGGACTAATAGCAATATGTTTTTACTGCAATAATTTTTTTAAATTTAAGCACTCACTGTTTTTTTTTAATCACACCTTATGCTATGTGATTTCATTCATACTACATATGGAAGAGAGAAAACTATGGAGAAAGGAAACAAATTTGTGGTTGCCAGGATCTAGTGGGGCTGGGATTTAGCTCAGTTGGTAGAGCGCTGCACTGAGGTCTCTTAGATCCCAAGTTCAATTCCCAGCACTGCAAAAATGGGAGAAGGGCCTGGCAATCCACTCACAAGGCAATCTGGATACAGTTGCCATTGAAAACCCTATGAGGGTCACTATGAGTCGGATACCGACTCGATGGTACCTAACAACAAGGATCTAGTGAGGGGCAAGGGGTAGTGTGAGGGGATTTTTAGGATAATGAGCGTGCTATATATTTTGATTGTGGTGGTGATTGCATAACCACATTTGCCAAAACTTGTAGAACTGTATACTAAAAAGGGTCAATTTTTACTGTATTGATTATACTATACTATTAAAAATAGGAATTACTACTGTTGTTAGGGTCTCCAATCCTAACTATTGAAGGGCTAGGAACTCTAAAAATGCCTGGACTGGCTCTGTTGTTAGGTGCCACTGAGTCAGGTCTGACTCATAATGACCCTATGTACAACCAAATGAAACATTACCCAACACTGTGCCATTGACCGGCACTATGTCAGTGCTTCTCTGCTATTCATAGGATTTTCAGTGGCTGATTGTTGATTGTTTCGAGATTGCTTCAAGAGTGGATTGCCGCATCCTTCTCCCATCTTTTGTGGCACAGGGAATTGAACCCAGGGCCTCAGAGAGCACAGAGTAGCACTCTACCAACTGAGCTAAAACTCAGCCCAGGACTGGCTCTAGTTACTGCTATGTCTAGAGTAAAAAATAATGGAAGAAAATAATTAACGCAAGACTTCAGTAACCCAACACACGAGCAAGACTGTGAAAAGCCAGATGTCCCAGGAATAGATCCTAGTAGCTGAACAGCATAAAAAACCCCAGCGGTCAGAAATGCAGGCTGAGGGCAAAGGAAACACGGGCTGGCGGTCAGAGGATGAAAGTCGTAAATACATCTACAGCCACCAGGTGGCGCCCGCGGAAACAAGGACTCCGGCATCCGCTCAGTTTTCTTGCTTCCTGAGTCGCGTACATGTTTATAAATCTTACTCTCTTGTCTTTCCTGTTTGATGTGGATGACCTTACAATTTAGCCTAAGCTACAGGTAATGTGGTGTGACCACGACCAAACTAGAGGAGAGTGACCTCACCCAGAGCGCCGTGGCCTATGAGACATTGAGCAGGCTTAGAACCTGCGCTGTCGTCCCTACAGAAGACTGTGAGAGAGCGCGAGAGAGGAGCGCTGGCAGGGGGTGGGGACTATACAGGGGGGAAAAGGACTTCCTGTGGGTGCTGGCCGGCCCGAGGGGTCAACCAGGGGGGACGCTTGACCACAGGATGAGGTGAGGCAAGGCCGTCTTCTCTGCAGCCTCGGGGTCCAGATCAGAAAGACCCTGCACTCATATATGGATAGATACATTCAGGAAAAACGCAGCAAGGAGAAAAGAGACCATCAGTGGGGAGGGGAAAGGTGGGGAGGAGGGTCAGCCAAGGGGAGAAGGGGGAAAGTAACATGAGCAGTGTGCAATGAAGTGCATGTGTGGAAATGTCATAATGAGACCCATTAGGTTGTACGTTAAGTATTAAGAAAAAGTTTTTTAAATAAATACATACATACATACATACATACATACATACATAAATGATAAAAATCCTTTGGCTTGCTGCCACAGAGCAGTAGAAGGTGGGTTCCAGCCTTGGTGTAGTCCTGGTCAGGACAATGGAAAGTGAGAAGGGCCCCAGAGGCTGAGTGTGGAGCTAAAATCGGACTAGCAGCCTCGAAGCCATGCATGTCTCACTCCCCACCCCAACCTGAACAACACAGAGACTGGGCGCTGGCCTGTAATCCCAGCAACTGAGGAGGCTGAGGCTGGAGGCAGCCTATGCAATTTACCGAGACCCTGTCTCTTGATAAAAATTTACAAAGGCCTGAAGATGTAGCTCAGTGGTAGAGCACTTGCCTAGCTCAAGGCCCTGGCATCAATCCCCAGTACCACAAACAAAGCAAAACAAAAGACAGACACTGGACAGTCAGAGGAAATTTACACGGTATAATTATTACACACCCCAATTTATAACCTGAACCTACTTCTTGGGGAAGGATGGATATTCGTGGGCCAGGTAGCCAAGGATGGAATGGAGGGGGTCCAGAATCCTTTCCCCTTCTTTGGTAACAAAACACTCTGTTTGGAGAAGTGCCCTCCCCGTTCCTTGGTGCCTAGAAAGGGCTGTCCACACCCAGCACAGGTCACAGGCAGGGGCTTGGAGGACAGAAGCTAAGTCAACCTGAGTCTCAAGATGGGGAATTTGGGTTTTATTTTGATTTTTGCTTTTGAGACAAGGTCTTACACTGCTAGAGTTCACCCTGAACTCTGGGCTCAAGCGATCCTCCTGCCTCAGCCTCCCAAGGACTGGGCTGACAGGTGGATGCTACCATGCGTGACCTTTCAATGGGGATTTTGAATCTTAAGTGGATTCCCTGCCTGCTGTCTGCTCTCACTCCATGGTTGCCACACATCTGATCCTGACCCAGAACTGAGTCTCTTTGCAGAATTGAGATGTTTATGTTTGTGGCTTTGACAAAGGGATGTGTTGTAGGAATACACAGGAGCACCAGACCCCCACGGGGGCAGGAGGGCACTCAGCTGTGTGGAGAGTGTGCGTGTGCTGTAGCCCAGACCTACAAATCCATGGAGAATCCAGGGCACAGTTGCCAATGCTTCTCCCTGACCGGCCAGTCCACTCTCTGCACATCAGCTCTCTTCATTTCTTCAGCAGCACACAGAAAAGTGCCTCCCCACACAGCTCTACTCCCGTGTTGCAGACCAGCTTGAAAGCAGGTTGTTGGACACCAGTCTACAGCTGAGGACAGGCCTTGGCTCAGAGGGCCAACCCTCGTCCAGACAGCCATGGTGGTGAGCAAAGATGGCTCATTTTACCAACCTGTGCTTCTAGGCAGTTGGAGAGGAAGGTAGACAGGCCGACACCAAAAAACCTTGAAGGCCACTGTGCCTCACCTCCTTCAGTGGAGGCACGACACCACCCTGGTCCCCCATCCCAGGTGGTAGGATGTGGCTGAGAATCTTCTTTTTTCCCTTTTGGCGTATGTCACTGCATATGGTAAAGACTTGAGTCCTGAGTGCACAGCTAGATGGATTTTCACGTACATTATCAACACCCAAGATCAAGATTTAGAATAACTCCAACTCTCTAGAAGCTTCCTTCATGCCCCCTTTAATCAGTAAGCTTTGCCTCTTTTTGTTTTGTTTGTTTGCTGCAGTACTTGGGCATGGTGAACCCAGGGCTTTGCACATACTTTGCAAGCACTCCATCACTGAGCTGCACCCCCAGCCCATTTTTTATTTTTTATCTTGAGTTAGAGTCTCGCTAAGTTGCTCGGGCTGCCTCTGGCCTTGAAACTGAGATCCTCCTGCCTCTGCCTCCCAAGTTGCCAGGATTATAGGCGAGTGCCACCACGCCCAGCTGGTTTTGCCTCTTCTTGACCTGCAGGTAAATGGAGTCATGCAGGCTGTGTGCTTTTGTCTGTGGCTTTTCTTGCTCAGTATTATGCCTGTGGACTGGCCTGGTGACTGTATGAACTCAGTTTTGTTTTGAGGGGGAACAAGGCAGAGCAAAACTCTCTTTAGACTGGGAGAGAGGCACTCAGGCCTTATGAGATTGTGTAATGCTTGCTGACATTAGAACCATCACATTTCTCCTTGCTGCATCCAACATTTTTAATGTCTCCCCTCTGGGGAGTCACTGTGGCCAGCTGGGGACAGGACTGATGCATGTTCAGAGCCCCACGTACGGTTGGAAGGAGCTCCTCAGGCCCCTCTCCAGCCTCCAGCTTGACCACCTCCCTGAGGACTGGGGGCTGGGACAGCAGGTAGAGGAGGAGCACAAGGGACTGGGGTAGCTTGGGGGAAAGTGGTCTCCTATGAAGCCTCCTGGCTGTCCCCTCTGCTGTCCCCCTAGGCTGCACACACCAGAGGCACAGGGCATGGGGATGGGTGGTACGGGGTGAGCTGAGTTCCTCCTCTGTGCCCGGCTCTTCTGCAGGTTCCACATGCTTTGTCTTATTTGATCCTGGCCATATGACATTAGAGCCAATGTCTCCCTCAAGAAGATAAGGAAACTGAGGCTCAGAGAGCTGACAGCGTTGAAATAACTTGTCCAAGGTCACGGAGCTTGGTGAGTACTGAGTTTTGAAGCCAAGTCAGTTTGGATCAAAGCTGTGCTTCAACCCAGTCTGAGGCAGTTTTCCACTCTCTGGGCTGGGGCGGGGAAGGCGGGCTGCAGTGGCCCGGCCTGCAGGGAAAGCTGCTCTGTTTGCACACCTGAGCACACTCAGGCAGCTGGGCCCTTCCCAGCCTCCAGCCTCTAGTCCAGCTGAAGCTCATTTATGCTCCCATATGGCCTTGGGCAGGGGCAGGGGGAGTGGGAGCCTTTAGGGCTGAGTCTTTATGTTGCTTCTGTTTTTTGAGACAGGGTCTCGGCGTGACCTTGAACTGGCAATCCTCCTGCCTCAGCCTCCTGTGTGCTGGGGTTATGAGGCTGCACCACCATGCCTTCCAAGGACAAGTCATTGATGCTACAGTTGCAGATGCCGAGTAAAGTGTGAGGGAGGGGGTGAGACTCCCTGGAGAAGGACCCTCTGCCAGCAGCCCACCGGGATGAGGGCAGAGTAGGCCACCAGGGGGGGAATACACACCTGGCTGCGGAGTCGAGCTGGCCAACCCGAGGTACTTGCGCCTGCTCTGGAAGGAAGGTGAAGGTGGGAGCTGGGACCCCTCCTCACCTGAGCCTGCCAGCCATCTGGGTTTGGGTCTAGCCACACACAGGGCTCAGATGAGGGTGAGGTAAGAGAGGTGTCTAGGACACAAAATGCCGGTAGGGCCTCTCTGGCCTCCCTCTGGTCCCAGCCCTACCCCAGAGCTCAGGGCACCAGGGTAGACAGGACCCACACTGCCCACGGGGCCAGGCTTGGTTCCAAGCACTAGACATATGGTTCATATACAATATACACACTTTTTAATAATTATGCTGTTAGGTGCCATCAAGTCAGGTCCAACCCATAGCAATGCTATACACAGCAGAAAGAAACACTACCCAACACTGCCATGCACACCATCTTTTTATGTTGGAGCCCATTATTGCAGCCACTGTTTTGAGTTGAGTCATTTTGAGTTGTGCCACACCAGCAAATGGAGGTCCCAGGGGCTTTACTCTATTCCTGTCATTAAGGTCGACTCTACTTTAAGGAGGCAACTCTTCCCCAGTTATCTTTTGAATGCGTTCCAGTCTGGGGGGCTCATTTTCTGGCCCTATACTTGACAGCACTTCTCTGCTATTCTTAGGGTTTTCAATGGCTAATTGTTTCAGGATTGCCGGGTCCTTTCCCTAGTCTGTCTTAGTCTGGAAGCTCAGCTGAAACCTGTCCACCATGGGTGGCTCTGCTGGTATCTGAAATCCTGGAGACATAGCTTTCAGCATCACAGCAACCTGCAAGCCCCACAGCAGAACAAGCTCACAGACATGTGGAAGTTAATAATTATATAATTATATTAATGTGTAACACATATATATGTAGGTTAAGTCCACATTCCCACCTCTTGAAATTGTCCTCAGTTGACAGATAAGACTGAGCCAGACCAGCTAGCTAACTTGCCCAGCCAAAAGCCTATACAAGTGTTGAGAGCCTGCACTTTTTTTGTCTTGATTTGCAGTGCTGGGGATCGAATCCAAGGCCTGTGCATGCTAGGCAAGCACTCCACCACTGAGCTACACCTATAATCCCAGAGTCGATGCACGCACACACGCACACACACACACACACACACACACACACAACTACCAAGTGCCTGTCTAGCCACTTTATCAGGATCACTCCCTCCCCCATCCCGCAGATTGGCCACAGCTGTGTCTCTGCTCACGGTGGGCCCTGTGGGGAGCAAAGGTGTGTCACAGGGCCCCTTTTAAGGCCCCTTCGCCCCAACTGGCTCTGTCTTCTGCCACCTGACCCTCCAGCGGCTACCAGCACCAGCAACCATGGAGAAGGTCCTTGCCCTTCTGCTGGTTGCCCTTGTGGTGGCCTACGCAGCTCCTGATCCCCGAGGAATATTCATCAACCTGGTAAGGGGGTCTCCAGGGAGGAGCCATCTGAGTCCCCAGGTGGGGATTGTAAGCAAGCTCTGCTCTCGACCTCCAGTGTCCCCAGCTGGAGCTGCCGGGCTGGGACGAGGGCATCCTTTCCTGCCCACCTGGCCCCATCCAGCACCTCTTCACAGGGTGGAAGGGAGAGGCTGCTGTGCAGCTTGCAAGCTCCAGCTGGGACATGTGCAGAGCAGTGGTCTCGCCTGGTGGGGAGGGAGCTCTCTGTGAAGCCAGACCCTGGTGCTTCCCCTGGAGCTGGGGCTCAGAGGGACCGCTGGTTTAGAGAGCGTTGCCAGTAATCCAGGCCGTTCCAAATGCCTCGGAATGCGGATGCACTGAGTCCTACAGAGGCACACGGAGACCTGCTCATCACCCCAGGCTCCGATGGAGGGAGAAGCACCTGCCTGAAGTTGCACAGCAGGAAAGAGGCAGAGCTTGGACTAGAGCCTGGGAGGGTGCGCCCCTCGCTGCCCTCCACCACAGCGCAGAGCTCGGCTGTCCTGGTGCAGCCAAGCCTCCAGTGCGGTGGTTCTTCACTGCTCGCCGCCGATGGGCTCAGAGGCCCACGATGCCCCCACAATTCCATGTGAAAGTCTGGGGGTCGGGGGAGGAGAGTCTTGCAGAAGGTCTTCAACATTCACGAGCCCCTCCTAGGAGTTGGGAGGCAGGCACACAGGCGCACACTGGCAATCCCAGCACTTGGGAGGCTGAGGCAGGAGGATTGTAAGCTCCAGGCCAGCACGGTCTACAGAGCAACTCCCTGCCTCAAAAAAGCTAGGAGAAAAAAATAAAGAGAAAGTGTGGAGCTGAAGTAATTGGAGACTTTGTTTTGGGGCCACCCATGTGTATTCCACACAGCCCCAGGGGGCAGTGACTGGCCAGGGTCACCCAGGGTGTTGGGAGCACAGCCAGTACTAGACCCGAGGGTGCCCCAGCCCAGGGCTGCCTCTCTGTATGGCACTGCCCACTCTTCACGTGGTGGGACACAGAGAGGCCGCCAGAGCCAGTGGCTGGACTCCTTCATGAGCCCGACAAGGGGAGGTCCTGCCCACGGCTGTGGGTGGCCCGGGTCTGTGTGTGGAAGGAGCTTGTGGTTGTCTCCACAGGACGACGGCGAGATCTGCGCCAACAGTGCCCAATGCAAGAGCAAGTGCTGCCAACATGACACCATCCTGGGCATCGCGCGCTGCACCCACAAGGCCAGCGAGAACAGCGAGTGCTCACCCAAGGCACGTCGTGGGATCTGCCGGGGCCACCTGGGGGCCTGGGGAGGCAGTGGGGAAAGCTCCGCCTCGACACTGAGTATCAAAGAGATGAGGACAGGAAGGTCAACGGGCAGCAAAGCACTGTCCCATCCGTTATCCCTCTTGATCCTCACAACTGGCCGCTGAGATGGGTGGGGTGGGAATCCGTTACCCCCATGAGATGGGTGGGCAAGTAGGGGCTCCCCAGGAGATCAAGTTGGTGACAGTAAGGGAGTCATAAGGTAGGGATCAAAATCTGGGTCTCCCATGCCTGCAGCGCCCCCTGGGAGGCAGACAGGGGAAGCGCCCTCTGTGAGGAGCTGCACCAGCCTACCTGGGGCCAGGTGTGGCGGGGCGGCAGATGATGCCCAAAGCACCCTATGACCTCTGTGGCTCTGTCTCTGCAGACCATCTATGGGATTTACTATCGGTGTCCCTGCGAGATGGGCCTGAAATGCGAGGGGGACAAGACCATCCTTGGCTCCATCACCAACACCAACTACGGCATCTGTCTTGACACTAGACGCTCTGAGCAGTGACACCACCTACTTGCCCCTGCGCCCAGCCCAGCACACCGAGGGATGCTGGGCCCAGGGCCACCCCTCCCCAACTCCACCACTTCTTCCTGGCTGGCTGCCTCCTCCACCAGCCCTCCGTGATCTCATGGGGCTCTGGCAATTAAAGCCCACCTGCAACCCTCCCCACTTCCTGTGTGTTCTTGCTGCCAGTGTCCCCGGGATGTGACAAGGCACCTCTGCCCACTAGGGCAGGCATGCCACAGGCCAGAAGAATGGGGACGGGGCTGGAGTCAGGGAGGATACGGCTGAACTGACTGGGGACAAGGTTGTAAAGCAGGCCCAGCCAGAACGGGAGCTCCCCCTGTCTGGGGAGCACTCACCCTCCCTGGGAGGCCCCCGTCTCTTAGGTTCCCAGAGAGATAAACAGGTAGGCATAGGCACCCTCCCTTCGTGGGCAGTTAGAACTGCCCATATGTACTGCCCCAGTTCCCTGCATCAGAACTCACCTGTCCCAAGCTGGGCATGATGGCACATACTGCAATCCCAGCAACTTGGGAGGTGGAGGCTGGAGAATCACAAATTCAAGGCCAGAGGCAGCCTGTGAAACTTAGACTCTGTCTCAAGATAAAAAATAAAAAGGGCCTGGGAGTGCAGCTCAGTGGTAAAGCACTTGCAAACTATGTGCCAGGCCCTGAGCTTGGGCCCCCAGTACCTCAAAAAAAAAAAAAGAAAAAGAAAGAAAAGAAAAGAAAGAATAAAGAAAGAAAGAAAAAAAAAAGGAAGGAAGGAAGAAGAAAAGCAAGAAAAGAAAAAAAGAACTCATCATTCCCTGTCCAGGGCTCTCACCTCTCTCCCGGGCCCTGCTCTCAGTGATGATAGCTGGCTGGCAGAGCCCATGCTCCAAGAGGCTGGATCACTAGCAGTTGCTGTGAGCTTACTCTATCTCAGCAAATCTTCCCAGTGATTCTGGAGGGAAAACTGATCCCCTCTGCTTTATAGCTGATGACACTGAGTGTCACCCAGGTTAAGGAACTTGTCCAACATCACATAGAAAAAGGTGGTAACCAAGCGTGGTGGTGCACACCTCAAATCCCAACACTGGGGAGGCTAAGGCAGGAGAGTTGACACAAGTTTGAGGCCAGCCTGGGCTACATAGCGAGCTCAAGGCCAGCCTGGGCCACACAGTGAGACTGTCTCAAAAAACAAAAAACAAGGCACTAAACCCATCTAACACCATCCCCTGCCCTATCTGCTCTTTCCTGTTCTTTTACAATTGTCACACAAAGAAAAGTGAGTGGAAGTTGTAGGGAATTTAATGTTTGCTTAATGTCAAAATTGCATAGCCCCTGGAGCCATCAAACATGAGTTACCTTAGACAGCAGTGAGGCCTCCATCATCTCGGAGCTCAGGGAGCAGCTCACTGACCCCTGGGTGAGGTCGCTGGGCAGGACAGTCTTACATAAAGTGAACAAAATGAAACTGAGGTGCCCTCCCAGCCCCAGGATTCTGTAGCTGTGTGATCAAGGAATCCTCTAGAAACCATAAGCTTATGAGTTAGGGGTGCATTCAGTTGTGATTAGCAATAATAATAATAATAATAAGTTGTTGTTAAGTGCCATTGAGTCAGGTCTGACTCATAATGACCATATGGACAACAAAATGAAATACTCCCCAACACCAGGCCATGCATACAATACAATCTCTTTTATGGTTAATCCCATTGTTGCAGCCACTGTGTCAATCCATCTAGTAGAAGGTCAGGAGCATACGTATCTCAGGAACCAAGGAAGTGCTGGCATTTGTTTGGTAGTCAGAAGGTCTGCAGCTCTCTTATCTTCCCTTTGCAGTTGCCAAATACCTTAGCAGCAGCTCCTGTTACCACATCCTTTCACCATACTCTGAGGCAGCAAACATGGAGTAGATGGAGGCTGGGATTGGGGATGGGGAGCAGAGCAGTTCTCCTTGCTGCCTTCTTGCCTTTCCCTAAAGCCTCCAGGTACATTTCCTTTCATACCATAACGGCCAGAACTTGGTCACCTGACCACCTCTAGCTGCAAGGGAGGCTGGGAAAGCAAAGGGAGTGGGATTGCCAGACTAGCCACGATCTCTCTCCTGGGGCAGGGCACATTGCTGCCAAAACATTGCTGGGTTTAGCTGGCAAGGAAGGAGGGCAATGCTGTCAGAAACCAGTAGCAGTACCTGTCACACACGAGCTGGTGCTCAAGCCTTTTAGCACCTTAGTCTGGGGATGGTCTTAGGCCCGGAGGCAGGGCTGGGTCAGACTCCATGGTTCTCAGATTCTGCTGCACTCGTGGTTCTCACTGTGGTTTGAATATGAAACATCCCCGAATGGCTTATGTGTTGAATGCTGGGTCTCCAGCTGGAGGCACTATTTGGGGAGGCTCTGGGAACTTCAGGTGAGGCCTCGCTGGAGGAAGTGGGTCACTGGGGATATGTCCTTGGGGCTGTATCTTGTCCCGGGCCCCCCTCTCTGTCTCTTTCTCTGGCTCCTGTCCACCATAAAGGGAGGGGACTAGGCCATGTGCTCCAGCCTCCATGATGTTCTGCTGCCCCACAGACCCAGAATTGACAGAGTCAAGGACCATGGACGGAAACCTCTGAGACAGTGAGCTTAAATAAATCTTGCCGTGCTTCAGTTGTCTGTGTCAGCCATCCTCCCAAAGCAATGAGAAAGCGAGTCATGTCTTCTCGTATTGCAGGACAGCCACTGTGCCCATCAGTGTCTCAGACCACAGGAGACATTGTTTCTTTGTTTTGTTTTGCAGTACTTGGGGGTTGAAGCCAGGGTCTCATACATGCTGGGCGGGTGCTCCACCACAGACCTGCACCCACAGCCCCTTTTTAAATTTTTTATCTTGAGACAAGATCTCGCTCAATTACATAGGCTGCTTCTGGCCTCAAACCTGCAATCCTCCTGCTTCCACCTCCCCAGTCGCTGAGATTATAGGTGTGAGCCACCGCCCCCAGCCAATCTGAGGATTTTTTGAAAGTATGTTATGTTCCTGGGCAAAACATTCAACATTGCAAAGAACTAAAATTTCCCCAAGTTAATTTTTTTCTAAAATTGCATATAATTAAAGCGTACCATATGATGCTTTGACATACTTATGTTGCCATAAACCTGGTGATGTAGTTACTATGGGCAAGCAAGTTAACATACTCATCATCCTATATGGTCACATTTATTTCTTTTTTTTAATCCTAAGAGAGCCTAAAATCCATGATGTTAGCAAATTACCACTAAACAGTACTATATCAACCAGTCTTCATTGTGTATATTAGATTTCTTACATTTATTCTTTTTAAGTAATTGCAACTTTGTACCCTCACACCTTACCCCTCCTTATAGCCACTGTTTTATTTTGTGTGTTTTATATTCGATTATTTATTTATTTACTTATTTAGATTCCACATGTAAGTGAGACCATATAATGTTTTTTCTTCCTGCATCTGGCTTATATCACTTAACATAGTTTCCTTTGGGTTCATCCATGTTATTGCAAATGGCAGGATCTCCTTCTTTTGTAAGCCTGAATAATATTCTATTGTGTATATGTACCACAGGTTTTTCTTTTTTAATCCATTTGTCCTCTCACAGACACTTGGATTGTTTCCAGGGCTAGGCTGTTGTGAAAAGTGCTGTAGTGAACATAAGAGTACAGACAGCTATAGGAAGTGATGACTTCATTTCTTGTGGACACTCAGTAAAGGGATAACCAGGTCACATGGCAGCTCTAGTTTTAATTTCTTTAGGAACCCCATACTGTTTTCCACAGCAGCTTCACCAATCCTACATTCCACCAACAGTGTACAAGTGTCCCCTTGCTCCTCAGCCTCACCAATATTTGTTATTCTGATAAAAGCCATTCTTTCTGTAGTGAGGCAATATCTCATTATAGTTGTAATTTACATTTCCCTGATGATTAATGATGTTAAGCACCTTTTCATATACCTGGTGGCTATTTTTATGTCTTCTTTCAAGAAATATCTATTCATGTCCTTGCCTGTTTTATAATCATGTTGATTTTTTTCTACTGAATTGTGTGAACTCTTTATATATTTTGGATACTAACCCCTTATCAGATATATGGTTCACAAACATTTATTAGTATTTTTCCTTTTGCTATACAGCACTTTTTAGTTCAATGAAGTCCCACTTGTCTATTTTTGCTTTTGTTGCTGGTGCTTTTCGTGTCCTATCGCAAAAATCTCTGTCAAGACCAGTGTTGTATAATTTTCCCTGCATGTTTTCTTCTAGGATTTTTATGGTGTCAGATTTTAAATATAGGTCTTTAATCCATTTCAAGTTGATTTTTATGTTTGGTGTAAAATAAAGGTGAGCCATCCTTTCGCATTTGCATATCTAATAGTTTCCCTAATATCATTGATTGAATAATACTTTTCCAGGGTGCCTTCTGGGTGCCCTTTGGAAACTGAGTTGACCGTCTGGGTTTGGATTTCTTTCTGGGCCCTCCTGCCTTCTCCTCCCCTCTAACATCTTAAGACTTTGGCTGCCCTTGGAGACTGGCTGGACTCTGTCAGAGGGGGGCTCACATAACCCAGGCAGCTGGCTGGCCAGGTGAGCATATTGCATGCATGTCTGGTCTGCAGTTTTGCTTGCCTCACAAGCATGCTCCAAGCACAACATAGCTTCTCTCTCAGCTGCTGAGCTCAGGCCTCCCACCCTCCTCACCCCGGAGGACTCATTTCCGGGGGTGAACTTGATCAGAGGTTGGCTGAGTATGGGATATCGTCTGAAAAAGTCCCCTCCAAAACATAACCTGGGCTTTATATACCAGTGCTGCCTTGAGGGCCACCCCGCTGAGGATGCGCTTCAGGCTCCAGAAGCCTCTCACACACAGCAGAACATCCCAAGCCCCTCCTGACTCATGCGTGATCTTCCTCCTCTCCCTCTCTTCCCCTGGCTTTCCTTTCTTTCTCCTCCCTCCCCTCCATTCTGACCTCCCAGAAGACTCTGGGTCATCACTTTCAGATGCTGTCCTGGAATACGTTCCTTAGTGCCTCTCAGTTTCCCACAGTAAGATGGGGTGATAAGAGTCGGCCCCTCATAGGGTTACTATAGGACCAAGAGAGGACACATGGCTGGACATAGCAATGGGCAACTATCATGCCAGCTGCCTGGGAAGCTGAGGCAGGAGGATTATCTGAGCCCAAGAGTCCAAGGCCAACCTGGACAACACAGTGAGACTCTATCTCAAAGAGACAGAGAGAAAGAGAGTGAGGGAGAGATCCCGTGTGTAAGGCGTCAAGAGTTGCCCCGCCATCTGGTGAGTACCGAGGATACACTGGCCACACCCTATACCCTGCATGATTTGCACACCTTGCACACTTCTGATGTGTAAGACGATGGGAACCAAGAGATCAGGTGCAAACTGGGCTCTCAAAGAGTAGCTCATGGAGTGAATGGGAGCCAGAAAGGGGTTGGGGTGGGAGGGGAGCTTAGGTCTCCTCTGGGGGACTTTCATTCAGGTCCCAAGTGAGGGAAAGACCCCAAACCCCAAAGTGACCCTTCTGGTTTCCTCCCTCATCACGCTCCAGCCTCGCAGCAACCTGGTTCACACTGAGCACCATAGGCGACCGCCGCCGAAAGCTTTATTTCAATGATGGTACATGGACACCTGCCCCGCCCGCTGGCAGAGCCCTGTAGTGGGAGCAGGGACACAGTTCTGGGCAGGCAGGATGGTGGCGGAAGAGCAGGCAGCAAGGAAGAGGATTAGAAGAAGGGGTTCTTAGGCAGCTTCTTTAGGTCTCCTTTCTGACAAGTACCAAAGATGACTTTAAATGACTTCTGATTCTTCGGAAATACACATATCAGGTTTGACCGGCACGGACACTCCTCATACAAACCTAAGAAAGTCTGCGAAAGGCTGGACTGTGACTTTGACCTTGAGGGCTGGCTCCCCACAGCCCTGAGGGGCAGCCTCTAGCCCACCCCAGTCCAGCTCTGGGGTCCATCTGCTTACTTAGAGGGAGGATCCTGGGGATAAAGGACCCCCCAGGACCCCTGGCCCAGCTGCTCAAAATCATTCTCTGGTTGCCTTCCCTCCACCTGACTTCTACAGTTGCCTGGTGCCCACCCAGCCTGTCCCTCGCATGTCCCGGGCTGTCATTAACCCATCTGCTAAGTCCGTCACCCAGTGTGGCCCTCATCTCTTCTCCCTAAATCCTTTCAGAGACATCAACCCCTCTGTGCCCTCCCAGCTCCTGCCAGGGACATGGGGACCCAGCGCAAACGCCTGCAGCCTGGGTAGAGGCCACACTAGTGAAACCCATGAGCTGTGTGCCACACTCAGAGCTTGCTGAGGGGACCCTGGAGAATATGAACCCACATCAGAGATGGATGTGGGCCTTTCCAGGGGACAATCCCCACAGGGTCGTTTCCACCCCCCTCCCCTAGACCTTCTCCCGGAATCTGGGTCCCCTGGCTTCCCTCTGCCCCTGCCTCCCGCCCCACCACACCCACCTGCGTGTGGCACTTGCTGCCCTCAGAGCCCCTCTCGCTGCAGTGGGACTCGCAGCCATCTTCCCCACGCCGACAGCACTTGCTCTTGCACTGCCGGTTCTGGACGCAGAGCTGCAGGTTGTCCTGTGGCCAGACAGCCGGCTCAGGTCCAGCCTGCCAGCTGCTGCCTGGCCACCCACCCAGGGCTCCCCCCACCACTGGCCATACCGCCAGGCACAGCAGTGTATGGCTGGAGACCGGGACAGGGACGGGGTGGCGAGAGCTGGCAGATGTGTGCAGCTGGGCGTGGGAGGATGCCGTAGGACCTGGCTTGTGCCTGCAAGGTCCCTCCCAGGTTGGACAGGTTGAGGCAGGTCCGACTCATAGTGAAGCTCATAGGGGTTTCAATGGCAGATGGATTTTTTTGAGTGGGTTGCCGGGTCTGTCTCCCAATAATCAGTTCTTGGGTCATACTTGTTGTTGTTAGGTGTCATTGAGTCATATCTGACTCATAGCAATCCTTATAGGGTTTTCAGTGGCTGATTGTTTTGGGATTGCCTTGGGAGTGGATTGCCACATCCTTCTCCCATTTTTGGGATGCTGGGAATTGAATTCGGGACCTCAGAGACCACAGAGCAGTGCTCTACCAACTGAGCTAAATCCCAGCCCCCTGGTCTACCCTTACTGTCCCCAAAATAGGTTGCATAGTCTCATACACACACCAGAGAGACCCAAGTTTCCTGTCTCTGCTCACGCACTTCTTTCCATGGCAGCAACCTTTCTCCTGCAAACTGCTGCCCGCCCTTGCCATGGACATTGCCCTCCACTCACAGGCCCCACCCATCTACCCACACATCAGAGGCTGGCCTCTGGCGCTGGGGCTTAAGACACTGCATTATCTATCCCCACTTCCCACCACCTCTCAGTTCAGCAGTTTCAGTTCTCAGTCAAAACACAAATAGGAAGTGAAGCAGGGAGAGGTGGCCCACTTTTGTAATCCCAGCGACTTGGGAGGCTAGAGGATCAGGAGTTCCAGGCCAGAGGCAGCCTTTGTAACAGAGTGAGACCCTGTCTCAAGATAAAAAAGTGAAAAAATGGGCTTGGGGTGCAGTTTAGTGGTAGGGCACTTGCAAAGCATGTGTGAGGCCCTGGTTCAACCCTTCAGTACCGCAAAGAAAGAATGAGAAGAAAGAAAGACCACCAGGCGTGGTGGCGCATACCTGTAATCCTGGCGACTTGGGAGGTGAAGGCAAGAAGATCACAAGTTCGAGACCAGAGGCAGTCTGTGTAATTTAGTGAAAAAAGTTTAAAAATGGGCTGGGGGTGCAGCTCGCTGGTACAGCACTTGTGAAGCATGCAAGCGTGAAGCCCTGAGTTCAACCCCCAGCACGGCAAAAACAAAAAAGAAGGAAGGAAGGAAACGAAAGAAAGAGAAAGAAACAAAGAAGGAAGGAAGGAAGGAAGAAAAAGGAAGGAAGGAAGGAAGGAAGGAAGGGAAGGAAGGAAGAAAAACAAATGCCGAGTACCTGCTGTGTGCCAGCCCCTGGGGATGCAGCTGGGAACAGAGCCAACAGAATTCCCACCTCCCAGAGCTGACCTCCTGTGTCATTCCAGAGCAGCACTAAGCGGTTGAACTTTCTGTAGGCGTGAAAAGGCTTTTTCTTAGTCCACCCTGGCCAGGTAACCATGCGTGGCTTTCAAGTACTAGAAATGTGGCGAGTGGGACTGAGAAGGCGAATTCTAAATTTTGTTGAGATTTTCAAGCAGGGTATGGTGGTTTATACTTGTAATCCCAGCGACTCAGGAGCTGGAGCCAGGAGGACTGAAAATTTGAGGTCAGAAGCAGCCTACATAACTTAGTGAGACTCTGACTCAAGATCAAAAATTAGAAATGGGCTGGGAGTGCAGCCCATGGTAAAGCACTTACTAACAAAGTATGTGCAAGGCCCTTGACTCAACTCCTAAGTACCAAAGGAAAAAAAAAAGTGTTGGATTTCTTCCTTTTCCTTTTTTTTTCTTTGAGATAAGAATCCCTGTGCAGCCCAGGCTGCTCTCAAACTCATGTTGATCCTCCTGACTCAGCCTCCCAAGTGCTGGGATTACAGACATGTGCCATCAGGGCCAGCTAAATTGTAACTGATTTCAATGTGTGTAACTGCACATGACTCTTGACTACACCTTTGACAAGCGCCACTTGAGAGGGGAAACCCTCTAGAAACACCTCAGTGAAAGGAGAGAGGGTCAGACAGAACACTGAGCAAAAGAAGGCAAATTTTTCCTAAAGTACATCCTGAATGGTTCCATGATGTGAAATTCAAAATGTGTCCATAATGACAAGAGGCAGGGCAGTGTCACAGCTTCAGGAATATGACCAGGGGAAGCAGAGAGAGACTTCTGGGTGCTGAGGTTGCTCAGTGTCTTGTCCTAGAGGTGCTTATGGGGGGATCTGAACAGGTCGAACTGACTGATTTTCATGTAAACTCAAGATGTGGGCATTTTATGTATTTTCTATGTATTATGTATTTTTTACCCACCATGTGGCCTGCGGCTGTACCACTGTGGCGACCGATCCCGTCAGATTTCAGAAGCTAAGCAGGGTCGGGCCTGGTTAGTACTTGGATGGGAGACTGCCTGGGAACACCAGGTGCTATGGGCTTGGGAGAAGGACCTGGCAACCCATTCCCAAAAAACAACCTGCTATTGAAAATCCTATGAACAGCAGAGAAGCACTGACAATAGTGTTTCGCCTGTTGTACATAGGGTTGCTATGAGTTGGGCACTGGCTCGATGGCACCTAACAATAACAACAACATATAGATTAGGTATTATTAATTATTGTTTCTATTATATGTATAATCATATCTGGTATACATGAGTAAGTACTAGAAGGAAAACAGAGCAGGAAGGGAGGATGGATTGGCAATAGCCTCTTCCTGGCCTCCCTGCTTCCACCCTTATCAGGAATTATCCAGCCTCTCCACCTCCCCACTCCCACTTCCACCCCCTCCCTCCTCCCGGCTTCACCATCTTCGCAGAATAGCTGGAGGAGTCACTGTAATTGGCACTGTGTCATTCTCCTGCCTCCAAGCCACCACTGGGGCTCTGAATCCACCATTCACCTGGCCCCAGGGCATTTGCACTTGCTGGCTCTGTGCCCAGAACACCCTGCCCATAATCCATGCCTGGCTGCGTCCCTCTGCTGCCTCAGGCCGAAACCTGCCGGGACACCAGCCAGAGCAGTCCCCATCACCAGGTTCACTGTGTTCCTGACATGCCTCTCTGAAATGATCTTTATCTTTTAACTCCATCTTGCCCTATAAGAACCTCGGCTCCAGGAGGGCAGGGACCCTTTGGTCTTGTGTTCACTGCTGTGTTTTCTACACCTCAGGATTGAGTCCTCACACACAGTAGGTGCTGGATGCACAATGCCTGATAGACAAGGACATTAATTGTTCAGTGACCTCTGCTCCTGTCCCTCCCACTACCCTAGCGCTTCCTGGCTATGTCTCTGCTTTCGGAGCCCTTCCCCTCCACAGGGACTGCTCAGTCCCCAGAGCCTTACCTGCCTGAAATGTCTTTCCTCCCTTTAAATCTTTGCTTAAACTTCCCTTCCTTGGCAAGGGCTTCCCTGCATGGCAGCGCAAGAACAAGGATTTGTGTCTGTCTCCCTCGAAGCCCTGTCGCTAACTCCCAGAAAATGACCTCCATCTAGTAAGTGCTCAGTGAGATGCGTCCAGCCCTGGGAGCACCAGCCAAGGTACATTTGCCCCGCTTGCCTCTGTGCGGGCTGCACCGCAGAGAACCTAGGACCAGGGTATTTTCTCCTTCCCCCAAACGCTCCCTGCTGCCCCAACTCCAGGTCTTCCCCACCCCAGCCTCCATGCCCCTCAAGGTACAGCTTTGGGACGGGGCAGAGGGAAGTGACTGTTCCTCCAGCTTCCTTACCAAATTGTCACCTTCTGCCAGGAAAAACAAGCCCCTGGTGATGAGGAGGAAGGAGAGGAGGAGGCAGAATAGCAGCCGCTGCTCCTGCATCGTGGCCCAGAGGCAAGGATGGCCTTGTCTAAGGTCTGGCCAAATGCCTGGCACTTGCCACATGACAATCAGGTGACCAGGGCCTGGAGGGGAGGTAATGAGGCAAAGATGCTCCATCTAGGGTCAACAGGACAGAGAGGCCTGAAGTGTTGGCTTCCAACCCCAAAGGAGAAGGAAAGAATAAGCAAAGGGCGTGAAACGCAGTTTCCCATGGGCCGAGGCTCCACCCTGGCCCTAGCACAAGCATCTGATCTGGGCCCTCGGGCTTCGGCACTAGCGGGATCTGGTTCACAGCTCAGCTACCCACTGTCTGAACAACTCGGGCAGACTTCACAACTTCTCTGAGCCTTTGTTTCTCCACCTACAAAACAAAGGAAAGTAATACTCCACCGCAGGGATGGTGCAATGCTTATTTATATTAGATGACCCAGCCAACACTTAGCACCGAGGTGGCACCCAATAGACGGAAGCCTAATCATTATCTTTCTTTTATCCTTCCTTCTTTTTTTTTTTTTTTTTTTTTTTTTTTGTGCAGTACTTGGGGGTTGAACCCAGGGCCTCACACATACTTTGCAAGTGCTCTACCACTGGGCTGCACCCCCAGCCTGACTTTAATTTTTTATCTTGAGATAGGACCTCAGTAAGTTCCACAGTCTGCCTCTGGCCTACCTGCGATCCTCCTGCCTCTGCCTCCTGAGTTACTGGGATGCCAGGTATGTGCTGCTGTGCCCAGCAATCATTAGCTTTTGAATTAGAGAATCGCAGAGTTAGAAGGATTCCAAAAGATTCTCTCCTCCAATCCAATTGTGTAATATTGTTAATTGCATCATGAATACTTTGTTTTTCAGATGAGGTGACAAAGACAGAGAAATTGCAACGCTTCCCCAAAGTCACAAAGCTAGTCAGCAATAAAAGATTAAATTAGATTCATCTTTCTGCTCCCTCCCCCGCCAGATGCTTCAGTTAGAATTTCAGTAACTGGCCAGGCACAGTGGCTCACGCTTGGAATCCCAGCAACTCCAAAAGTGGAGCAGGAGGATGGCGAGTTTGAGGCCAGAGGCAGCCTGTGTAACAGTGAGACCCTGACTTAAAGTAAAACATAAAAATAACTGGGGGAGCAGCCCAGTGGTACAGCGCTTGCAACATATGTGCAAGGCCCTGGGTTCAACCCCCAAGCATATATATATATATATATATATTTTTAAAGGTAGAAAGAGAGAAAAAAGCAAAAGAGTTTCAGTAATTGCTTCTCTGCAGAACATCTGGTATGCCTGGATGCATTTGCACAGGACTTTGTGGCCAGCACAAGAACTACAAACGCAGGATGTACTAACGGGGAGGGTGTTGTTCTGGCAGGAATGGGTCATGATACTGAGGGCAGAGCAGCAAGAAACGCTTCCTGCCTGTTAGGGCAGGCAAGGTAACACTGCGGTAACAAACCATCCCGGGCTGAATCCAACAAAAGTAACTTTCTGTCTCATGCAGTCTGCTGTGAGGCCAGACCAGCTATGCTCTGTGTGGTGACTTGGTCAGCAAGGCCTCCCACCTGGTAGTTCCCAGGCTGAGGGGAGTCAGTTGGAGAGTCACAGGTTTTCTGGGTGTCCCACAGAGGGCAAAGTCAACCCCCACCCAAGACTGGTTTGGAGGTTGTGACTAATGCTGTGCCATTAAGAAGACAGAACTGGCCTGGCACAGTGGCGCACACCTGTAATTCCAATGGCTTGGGAGGCCGAGGCAGGAAGATTGCAAGCTCGAGACCAGAGGCAGTCTGCGTAATTTAGTGAGACCCTGTCTCAAAAAGTCAAAAAAAATGGGCTGGAGGTGCTGCTCAGTGGCCCAGCACTTGCAGAGCATGCAATCGTGAGGCCCTGGGTTCAAATCCTAGTACCACACACACACACAAAACAGACAGAACGGCTAGCTGGGTGGTATGGCACATACCTCTCATTCCAGCTACTCAGGAGGCAGAGGTGGGAGGATCTAGAGGCCAAGGCCAAGCGCAGCCTGCGTACCTTACTGAGACCCTTGAGAACCCTCACTGAAGATCAAAATAATAAATAAATAAATATAAAAAATACACAATTAAACTTAGTAGAAGGGACAATTTAAGGACTGGAAAGGAGGAGGGAGGGAACTAGCAGAGGGAAGTGAAGATTGGAGAAGATGAGATGGGGAGCAGGGTCAATGAGGAGGGATGAAGGGGAGAGGTCAATCTCAATGTAAACAGCACAACCTCATGAGTATGTTGGAAAATAGGGGAAGCTAACCCAACTAAGAGTCAGAGTCCACCTACAAACTAGCCAGAAGGCTCCATAAACTTTGTGGGTTGATGAAAGTGTTGCTAGAAGTGATATAAAGGATGCATAATGTAAAAAGCATTGCTGTATTGCTCTGTACCCCATCAGCATTTATTAATAAAAGAGGGGAAAAAGAAAGATACAAGATCAATGTACAGAGATCAATTATATTTCTATATATTAGCAATGAAAAAAATCTGAAAATAAAATTGATAAAATAAAAAGGTTTTCATGGGCTGTGGGTGCAGGTCAGTGGCAGAGTGCTTACAAAGTATGTGCAAAGCCCTGAGTTCAACCTCCAAGTACCACAAAAAAAAAAAAAAAAAAAAAAGATTGAATGGCTCATTACTCACAGAATGACACTTTGCAGGGAGCACAGCGAAGGTAGCTTTGACTTTCTCTGTGGCTAAGGTTGCCCTGCGTAGCCTGGAGTTTGTGTGGTTTGAACTTCCCACCAGCACCCAGGGAGGCGCTGGCAGTTTTCCTACCTACCTGCCCAGATGGGGGGCAGAGGGGCGGGGTGGGGCTTAAAGTCCTTAGCCAAATAGCACCAGTGGTCTTCCTGTTTCTGGTCACACTCCTAGTTCTCTGCTTTGGCCTAGAAGTTATACAGGTCACTTGCGCCTGCTTGAGCAGCAATGTTCACAAGAGTGCAAGGTCCCTGTGGAAAGGAAGTCCTGGCGCCAAGGACGAAGGAGGGGAAATGCAGCTTAGTGAACTCATAGCCTTGGGTGGGAGGGAGGCTGACAGGACAGCACTTTCACCCTGGAAATGAGGCTTCTGGAAGAGGGGCTGAGAGCCTGTGTCTGGGCAGAATTAAGGCTGATCTGGATGAGAGGACAGAGATCTGGTTAAATCTCGGTGACTTACAGCTTTTGTTTTTTTGGCAGGAAGAATTCCACATGTCTAACACCTCTGTGTGAGGAACATATTGACATTTGGACATCCAGGTGCAGAAGAGCCATGCCTCTGGATGTGTAGATGAACTCCCATAGAGCAACACAGTCAAGTACTGTAATCATTACTATAACAAGAAAGGGAGATTCTTGAACATTTCTTACCAAGGACAGAGAATCCATTCCAACTTACTTGGTTGCAAGTCACTGAAACCCAGTCCAAGACACTTGAAGAAAAGAAGTAAATTTACTGGCTTATTTAAATTAAAAGTCTAGGGATAGAGGTATGGCTGAAGGCACAGCTTGTTCCACGGGCAAAAATGAAGACACTATAATCTGCCTCTACTCTCCTCTCTGTTGGCCTCATGTTGAGTCCACATGGTGGTAAGATGGCTGCCAGTCACCACAGACTTACTTTTCCCATGTTCAAGTCCAGTGGAAGAGAGAGTATCTCATCTTGGTAACTCTTCTTTGTTATTGTTTTGTTTTGTTTGAGACAGAGTCTTGCTATGTAGACCAGGCTGGCTTCTGACTCTCCATCCTTCTCCCTTCTGCTTCTTGAGTAGTTACAGGAGCTTATCATAGAAGGTGGCTTTTTTTCATTGCTGGTACCAGATAGGAAAGGATATTTGTAGAGGTGACTTGACTGGAAAATTCATGCTTGAGAAAGTCTATTGTGGCTCTTGCTAATATAGGCATGAAAGCCTTCCCTTTGTGACTTCCCAATCTCATTTTGTTAGTTTGACTTGACACAAGTGACTCCATTTTGGCTAGGTTTCACTCACATCTGCTACAAATTAAGCCTAGGGTTGTTGTTGTTAGGTGCCATGTAGGGTCCAACTCATAGCAACTATATGTACAATAGAACGAAACACTCCCCAACATTGCGCCACGCTCAGCGCTATGTCAGTGCTTCTCTGCTATTCATAGGGTTTTCAGTGGCTAATTGTTTCGGGAGTGGGCTGCCAGGTCCTTCTCCCATTTTTGCAGTGCTCAGGGCCTTAGAGCACACAGAGCAGCACTCTACCAACTGAGCTAAACCACAAGTTAGTGTGATTTAAATGTTTGTGATGGGGAGACACCTCAGGAGAGGAACCTCATAATTTTCCTTTTTTATTTTCAGTCTTCATGAAAATGTTGCCATTTTCACCTCTTGCAGAAAAGAAAGCGACGACTTCATCACGGGCCTAGATAGAGATGGCTGCTTGCTTGAGTATTGTCAGCAGTTCTACCACGTTTCCAACAGTGACTCACTAGACTCTACCACAAGCTGGCCAGGAGGTTGGAGGCACATGTTCTTCTTCCACAGCCATGCTCCAATGCTGTGGTTTCGCCACAGACTACACAGCCTTAGTAAGGTGTAAGTGAAGAAAGACCATGGGCTCCAAGCATCTCTGGCTTACTAGGATATTAAAAGGTTTTGTGCCAATAAGTTGTTCCTAACATACAGTCTTCCTTTGTCTTTTAGTAACAAAATCTCTAAGTTCTAGCTGGGCACAAGGAGGGTCAGATGAAAACTACATTTCCCAGCTTCTCTTGCAGCTAGCTATGGCCATGTGACTCTCTTGCCCAATGGGATATAAGTGAAAGTAATTCATGCTGCTTCTTTTCATGCCCTTAAAAGGAAGGGTGAGCATTTCCTGTCCCTCATCTCTCTTCTCTTTTTTTCTTTTCTTTTCTTTCTGTCTTTCTTTCTTTCTCTCTTTCTTTTGTTCTTTCTTTTGCTCTCTCTTCCTTTTCTTTTCTTTTCTTTTCTTATTTCTTTTTCTTTTCTGTACTGAGAGGGGTTGAATCAGGGCCTCACACATGCTGAGTACATGCTCTACACTGAGCTGCACCCCCAGCCCCTTTTTTTCTTTTTTCTTCTCAGACAGGGACTCTCTAAGCTGTGCAGGCTGCCTGGCCTCGAACTTGTGATCCTCCTGCCCCAGACTCCCGAGTCACTGGCATTACAGATGTGTATCACTATGCCTGGCTCTTTCCTCTTACCTCAGCCTCTGGAGTTGCCACAGCACCTGGCTCTCAACCCCCTTTCTGCTAAGTGTAGTGTGGACCCAGCCAACATAGTGGTGATACGTCTGTCCCCATGGAGGAAGGAAAACTCCTAGGACAGAGCTTGCCAACCCGTGTGTCTGGGACCTCATCTCCTCAGCCCACAGGGACCTCTGCAGGGGCCCAAAGCCCATCTCATCCTACCACAAGACAATGTACAGAGAAGATGGTCTTCGATTTATACTAGTTCCACTTAGGAATTTTTCAACTTACAATGGTGCAAAAGTGTACTCTGACCATTTTAGTCTTCCCTTTCAATATCTGATGGGGTACCTAAGGTAGTCAGCCCTTTATTATACAATGGGCTTTGTGTTAGATGATTCTGTAGGGTAGCATAAGTGTTCTGAGTACATTGAAGGTTGGGTATATTAAATATATTTTGAACTTAGGATGTTTTCAGCTAACAGTGGGTGTATTGGGACAGAATGCCATCACAGGCCAAGGAGCATGTGCCTCATGTTGTCATGGGGCTGTGTTGTACAGGGCATGCCCGGCAGAGGGTGGCCAAGCAAGAAGAGGAAAGGACGTGGGATCAGGGCCATCACACCCAGCACAGCCTCCTCCCGCCCATCCTCAAACCCACTTCCACCCTCATTTGGCTGCATTTTGCTTTCTGCAGCCCTAGCCTTGGTCCTAATGGACACAGATCATTTGGACTTGGAAATGATCTTTATGTCTATCCACAGGGAGAATGAGAAGAAAATGATAGCCCACACACATAGTAATGTTCCATGTGATCACGCCATTAATGTTTGGAAAATGCTCTGGTGCTGCGGGAGAAACGATCAAGACACAGCAACACAGAAAGAAGAGCGAGTCCTAATGTCTGTGCAGGGAGAGACTCTCTGAGCCATGCTGTAGTTCTGTCAAGTGACAGGGGGTGCTTTGGTGGAATGTGACCCCTGAAATTCACGTGCTGGAAATTCAGTTCCCAGTGCTGCTGTGCTGGGAGATAGAGCCTAACCAGAGGTGTTCAGGTCACTAAGGCTCTGCCCTCGTGAGTGGATTAATGCTGCCGTCTTGGGGAGGGTTTGTTAGTGAGAAGTGGGGTTCAGCCCCCTCTTACTCCCTTCTCACATGCTGCTCTCCTCTGCCTTCTACCGTGGGACAGCACAGCGACGAGGCCCTCATGTGTCAAGGTGACATGGGCCATGCACGAGGACCTCCCAGTCCCTAAAAGCATGAACCAAATAAATTTCCTTCCTTTGTAAAGTGCCCAGTTCGTGGTTTTCTATTATAGCAACACAAAACAGACTAAGACAGGGGTGAGTAGGTCCAGACCAGAGTGGTTTCCAGAGCAGGCCACACTTAGGGAGGAGCACAGCGCCAGGACCCAGGACACCAGATGCGAGAGCTGAGGCAGCGTTCTCTTCAGGCTTTGGCTGGGAAAGGAGGGGAGGCTGAGGCACCCACTCGCTGGTGCACTCCTGGCTGTGAGAACACCTGGGGATGCTGGGTCAGACCTGCACCCACAGGTTGCACCCAGACCCCAGACCAGGCCAGTTAGCAAAGTCCCCCCAGTGGTCAGCTCAGGCTGACAGAGCCAATCCGGTGAGAATGAATCCAAGGATGTTTTCTGGGAATCCCATGCCTGTGTTCCCTGGAAGGGCCGGTATGATGGAGCTGGGTGCTCTGGAAGGCCTGGTATAATGCTCTGGGTGAAGAGCATGGCGTCAGAACAAGACTGTCTGGGTTCCAGTCCCAGCTCCAGCCCTTACTCTGGCAGCCTCAATACCCTATCTGTAAACTAGAGATAATTATAGTACCTTCTGTAACTTTGCTCCCCAGCGTGTCTGTCAGCTTGTCATGCTGTGAGGGCTTGTGTGTTACTGTGATGCTGAAAGCTATGTCACCAGAATTTCAGATACCAGCAGGGCCACCCATGGTGGACAGGTTTCAGCTGAGCTTCCAGACTAAGACAGACTATGGAGGGGGACCCAGCAGCCCATTCCCAAAACAATTTGCCACTGAAAACACTTTGGATAGCAGAGAAGCACTGCCAAATATAGTGTTGGAAGATGAGCCCCCCAGGCTGGGAGGCATTCAAGAAACAATGGGGGAAGAGTTGCTTCCTCAAAGAAGAGTCAACCTTAATGAAAGGAATGGAGTAAAGCCCCTGGGACCTCCATTTGCTGCTGTGGCATGACTCAAAATGACAGGAAACAGTGGCTACAACAATGGGCTCCAACATAAAGATATCGTGTGCACAGCATAGTGTCAGGTTGTGTTTTGTTCTGTTGTACATAGGGTCGTTATGAGTTGGCTCCAACTCGACAGCACCTAACAACCACAGCCATAAAATAATGCTGCTGTCACAGTCAGACAATTCAGTTAACACAGTGCAGCAGTCTGGAACATGGGAAGGGACCAGGAAGTCTGTCAGTGTCAGGAGATACCGGAACTTCTGCAGATGCTTGGCCACTGCAAAAGAAGGCAGCTTGAGTGTGATGCAGCTGCTGGGTGTGGCCTGACCTGAAGCCCATCTTGACTGTGGCCTTCCATTTCTGGCCACAGATAAATCCCCCAAGCACATAAACCAGAGGTACTTGCTGCAGAAAAAGTCTACAGCGATACCTGCACGCTGCAACAAGGGGGCGCGTCCTATAGCTCAGTCTCTCTGTCCACAAAGGAACGTGCCTCCAATGACGGCCACCTTTTTGCTCTCCCACCACAACATTCAGATATCCTTCCACACCCCTCCCAAGCAGCTCATAGACCCAGCCCAGCCTGCTTTCCCACACCTTATCCCCACCCCACCCACTTCCTGCACTTCCCCAGAGGCCACCATGCCTGCAGAAGGCACGGTGCAGATCCCCGAGGATCTGCCTCAGTCTCCCCTTTGCCTCCCCCAGACTGGGACTATCCCCACAGATCCCCTCCCACACAAGGTGCAGACAGAGGCCAGAGCTGGGAAGTGACTTTAATGCATGGGAGCTGGGTGTGGAGCAAGCTGGCCCCAAGGGAGCATGGGAGGCACAGCACTGACTATCCAGCGACCATCTCTAAATGAAATGGCACCGGCGAGGACAAGTCGGGTCCTTGGTTACACAAGTCAGGCCCATTCGGCAGGGGCAGACAATGTTGGTGTTTCCCTTGGTCTGTGGGGAGAGGGGTGGATGTGAGAGTTGGAGTCACCAGGGTGCAGGAAGGAAGGGGCAGAAACTTCTAAGCAGGCCAGGGGCAAGATACAAGTGCCAGAACAAGAGAGTGCTGGGGTCCTGGCTCCACAGTGTACACCATTGCAGCAGAGGCAAGTGAGCACCTTCTGTCACTCAGCTTCCTCATCTGCCAAATGGGGAAGAGAACAGCAACCCACCTCAACAGGGCGCTGACAGGGAAAAGTGAGGTGAGACAAAGTACACACCCCAATAAAAAGACCCTCTAAGCTGGGCACGGGGGCTCATGCCTGTAATCCCAGCAACTCAGGAGATGGTGGGAGGAGAATGGCAGGTTCAAGGCCAGAGGCAGCCTGTGTGACTTCACAAGGCCCTGTCTCAAGGTAAAGAGTAAGTAAAGGGGTTGGGAGTGCAGCTCAGGAGCAGAGCACTTGCAAAGTATGCACATGGCCCTGGGTTCAACACTCAAGTACCTAAAAAAAAAAAAAAAAAAAAAAAGTCCTCTAGCTGCTCCAGCTGGAGGGTCAGGCCACTTGCAGGGCCGAGCTGATTCATCAGGCATGGAGGCCAGGCCCATCCTCCCTAGAAAGGTTTGGGCCCTGGGCCAATGAGCAGAAACAAGACATTCTATGCCTGCATTTCTACCAGCTAATGACAGCCTGCTTGACTGAGCACTGTCCTCTTGGGCACCGTGGACTCTTCCCACCCAGCCGATGGCACGGCACCACAGTGCCACTGGACAGATGAGGAAAGGAGGCTGAGAACAGAGGGAATTTGACTGAGGTCACAGAGACAGGAGATGGGAAAGCCGGGACTTAAGCTGTGGTCCTGGCCCCACAGTGCCCTGACCACCCCAGAAACTGAGTCACGGTGGCAGGCAGGAGTGAGGTGTTGGGGGGAGGTCTCTTCCTGTCCTCCTGGCCTCCTTGATGTTCTGGTGGAGATATTCATTCAATAAACATCTGTTGAGTACCTACTCTGGGCAGACACTAAGCTGGAGCCAGGCGGCCCAGGAAGGTGATAGAAGCCCTGCCTTTGAAGAGCTCCCACTAGTGGGGGGCACAGGCTTGGAAACCCACAGACACTTGTCCCAGGATAGGAGCCAGGGCATGGGAGCACAGAGGGCCAGCTTCTCCAAGAAGGTGGCTGGGTAGGGTATTGCTGGATGAGTAGGAGCTCACCAGGTGGAGACCGGGGAAGGACACTCCAGGAGAGGGGTGCAGAAGCCTCCTTTCCCTCTCTTAGCCTATCGGACCCCCACTCTACTTGCCAGAGCCTCACCTGGGGCAAGCATGCCATGCTTATCCCGGCCTTGGCTGCACAGATGGCTCCCCCCAGGTCCAAGTCCACGAGGCAACAGTCACTGTGGCACTCAGCATGGTGGGAACACTTGTCCCCATTGCTCTGTGGGGACAGGTAAGGTGTCCACCAGGCCCGGGACAGTCCCTCAGCCACCAGCTCTTTGGCTATGTGGGAGGACTGGGAGAGTCCCAGTGCTGACAAAGAAGCCAGAGGTCTCAGGTCACCCCCAGGCCCCAAGCAGGACTCAGGGAGCAGAGAGAGGCCCAGGGGTTGACGCTCTGCCTTCCGCTGCTCCTTTCCTGGGCCGCTCACCATGTGTCTCCTAAGAGACGCCTGGGGGGGGGGGGGTGGAGACAATCCTCTAGATGGCAGGTCACTGGTGGGAAGGTCAGGAAGAGTCCCTGTGCCTGGGGGATCCTGGGGGGCAGGGAGACAGGTAGGGAGGGCTGGGTGGGAGACCCGGGAGACTGGGGGCCACTGGGCGCGGGCGTCGAGCCAGGCCTGGGCGGAGCGGGAGATGGTGATGCATGTCCAGGCGCCGGGTAGGGGGCGCAGGCGTCCGAGTGCGCAGTGACCCGGCCCGCAGGCTGCCGGCCCGCATAAACCTGGCGCCGGCCTCGCCCTCCAAAGCCGCCCCTTGCTCACCAGCTTGCGCGCGCGGAAGTCGCCCCCGCAGGGCAGCAGGACCCCCGCAAGCAGCGCCAGCGCAGTGGCCGAGGCTGCCGTGGCCATGGCCTAGGTGCGGCACAAACCCCTCCCCCGCCACGTGACCGGGCGGCGGGAGTTTACAGCTGCGGGGCACTGGGGACGCCTGTTTGGGCCACTCCAAATGAAAAGTTCAAACTGGAACGCAAAACCTGATTTAAAAATCGCGGTGGCCTGGCACAGTAATGCTTTAGGAATCACTCAGATCAGACTCTGAATTGGCTCAGAGACTCTTCTTCCATCCTGTAACAGGGCCATCTGCAAATCTGGTCTCTAATGTCCCTAGGGAAGATGTTGTCGTTGTTAGGTGCCTTTGAGTCAGTGTCTGACCCAGCGACTCTGTGTCCGACTCAGCGACCCTACCTACAACAGGCGAAACACCATTGTCAATGCTTCTCTGCTATTCGTAGGGTTTTCAATGCCTGATGGTTTGGGGGGAGTGGGTTGTCAGGTCCTTCTCCCAAGCCTACAGCACCTGGTGTTCCCAGGAGGTCTCCCATCCAAGGACTAACCAGGCCCGACCTGGCTTAGCTTCTGAGATCTGAAGGGATCGGCACCGATCGGCGCCACAGGGCTACTGCTGCAGGCTCAGTCCCTGGAAAAATCATCAAAATCAAGGTCAGTTCACAAGGTAACTTGTAAATAAATGCACTTTGCTAGGCTTCACATTTCTAGCTCCACAGATGCTCCAGAGGTGTAGAAATTGTTTCCTTATTTTTGGCACTTTACTACTTGTTGTTAAGTGCCGGCGAGTTGGTATCTGACTCATAGCGAGCCTACATACAACAGGCAAAAACACTGTTGTCAGTGCTTCTCTGCTATTCATAGGGTCTTCCATGGCTGATTGTTTTTTTAGGGGAAGTGGGTTGTGGGGTCCTTCTCCCAAGCCTATAGCAGGTGGTCTCCCCTCCAAGTATTTGCAAAGCCCAAACGTGCTTAGCTTCCCAGATCTGATGCCACAGTTCTACAGTTGCAGGCTTTGGGAAGATAGGAACAGAGATTGGGGAAGCACGCAGGCCACCTGGTGTGTTGCAGGCCTGGTCCACTCACAGCCCATTGGCCAGAAAGAGTCACATGACCCTAACCTTCTGTCAACCGGGCTGGGCCTTTCCAGGGAGTCTGGGAATAGCTGTGTGTGCTGTGGTTTCTGCATTGTGATTCTTATCCCCATTTTACAAATAAGGAGCCTGAAGGATTGAGGTAATTTGCCCAAGTAGCACAACTAGATGACAGAGGCAGATATTGATCCAGCGCATTCTAGCTACTGAACCCAAGCTCTTACCATTGTTCCACCCCGCTCTGGGCAGTCAGGGGCTCCGTCCCCCAACAGAGACTCCTGCAGTGACCGTGCCCTGCCTCCACAGTCAGGGTCTAGACACCTTAGATGCATGCCCTGCCCTTTGTGGCTAGTCACCTGATCACGTAGCCCTGTCCTGTCCGCCAGAGCTGGAGAGGAGCCTGGGGCTGATGCCACCGCAGCCATGCCCCGGGCCCTGTGAGTACAAGATAGTGAATACTGGTGACTCAGATAGGGGCAGAGTTAGGGCAAGAGGCATGCAGTGTCAGAGGCAGCAACTGGGACTTTGGTCTGGAAACCAGGGTCCCCAGAGAAGTCCACCCAAGGCCTGGGGTGGGCTCGGGTATATGTATTATGGTTTCAATCTGAAGGGTTCCCCAGAAGCTCACGTGCTGAAGGCTTGGTCCCCAGTACAGCAGCGTTCAGAGGTGGGGACTTTGGGAGGGGATCAAATCACCAGCTCTGCCATCATGAATGGATTAGTCCATTGATGGATTCATAGCTAAGGGGCTATTAGGAGGTGGTGAAACTCCGGGAGGTGGGCCCTCGTTGAAGGAAGTAGGTCACTGGGGACACGCCCTTGAAGGGTAGGTTGTGTCCCTGGCCCCTTCCACCTTCCCTCCCTGTCTTCTTGGGCTGCCAGGAGGTTCTGCCTTTCCATAGGCCCCACAGAGAGCGGGCCAACCATGAGCAAAGTACACCTCCCTCCCTGAAGCTGACCTCTCCTAGGCATTGGTCATACCGACAGAACGATGAGCAACACGGGCAGAACTCCTGAGACGCTAAGCAAAATACTGTGTGTGTGCCCCCCACTCCTTTTGTTTTTTGACAGAGTGCTGCACTTTATCTTCCAAACTGAGGGGTTCAGAATCTCCCTTTTATGGAGGAGCAGCCTAGACCCCAGCAATTCCAAGTCCTGCTATCTTTCTCCTGTGCCAGTTGCCTGTCTCCAGAATCCAGTCAGCCATGGTCAGAGGTCACGTCCAGGACATCTGTGCTGTATGAGGCGGGGTGGGAGCCAGATGACCCGTCCCAGGGCTGGAGGTCCCTGAGCCACCTAACCTGTGAGTGTGGCCAAACCTCTACCTTTGGCCAGGGCCCAAAATTGGTGCCTTTGGACTACCACCAGGAGAGTGGGTTGTCACGTCTAGGCATGGGACACCTCACTAATGACTTCTGCACCCCTCCCAACTCCTGCTCTTTGCTTTCCTTCCTCTGACATCCTCCAGTGTCTCCTTTCTTCTTTCCTGCATCTTTCTGGTGTCTTGCATGACAATATTCCCACTGGTCTATAAAAAAATTTTAAAGTCAAATAAAAGCCAAGCACAGGGGCGCACCCCTCTAATCCTAGCAATGCAAGAGGGTGAGGCAGGGGGATCACAAGTTCGAGGCCCAAGGCAACCTGTGTAACTTAGCAAGACACTGTCTCAAGACAAAAAATAAAAAATGGGCTGGGGTGCAGCTAGGCAGTAGAGCACTTGCAAAGTATGTGCAAGGCCCTGGATTCAACCCCCAACTACCCCAAAAACCAAAAAATTAAATTAAATTAAATTAAATTAAAATGAATTAAAAATTTTGAAAACAGGCAATGTAGATGTTTAGTTAAAGATAAGTGTACTTAATTAATTTAAAGAACCATTCTGAAATCATGTCTTTCCTATGTTTTTGGTGTTATAATGTGCTTTTGGGCTAGGGTTTAGCTTAGTTGTTAGACTGCTGCCCTGCACTCTCTGAGGACCAAAGTTCGATCCCCAGCACTTCAAAAATGGGAGAAGGACATGGCAATTCACTCCCGAAGCAATCCTGAAGCAATCAGCCATTGAAATCCCTATGAGGGCCAGGCACTATGGCACACCCCTGTAATCCCAGTGGGCTTGGGAGGCAGAGGCAGGAGGATCTCAAGTTCGAGACTAGAGGCAGTCTGCGTAATTTAGCAAGACCCTGTCTCAAAACTTAAAAATAAAATGGGCTGAGGGTGCAGCTCAGTGGTCCAGCACTTGCAGAGCATGCAGGTGCAAGGCCCTGGGTTCAACCCCCAGTATTGCAAAGAAAAGAAAAGGAAAAAGAAAACCCTGTGAGGGTCACTGGGCTGGGATTTAACTCTGTTGGTAGAGTGCTGCGCTGCAGTTTCTGAGGTCCCAAGTTCAATTCCCAGCACTGCAAAAATGGGAGAAGGACCTGGCAATCCACTCCAAGGCAATCCCGAAACAGTCTGCCATTGAAAACCCTACGAGGGTCACTATAAGTCGGACACGACTTGATGGCACCTAACAACAACAACAACATGAGGGTCACTATGAGTTGGAGTCCCCATGGCACCTAACAACAATGTGCTTTTATGAGATAATAATACAAGTCGTCAGAGACTGCAGAGTGGCGCTGTACCAACTGAGCTAAACCCCAGTCATTATTATAAAATTATTATGAATATAATATTGATATAAATACTATATGTGCACAGATACACTCCATTAGAAAAGTTCATTTATTACAATATTAAAGACTAAGCCAAAAGAAAAACTATGGAGGCTTGTAAACCCGGGATGGCAAAGAGCATTTCGGTTCTATTTGCAATTATGTCACAACAGGCCCAGTCAGAAACACAATTTTTTTTTTCTTTTTTGCGGTATTGGGGGTTGAACCTAGGGCCTCGCGTTTGCATGCTCTGCAAGTGCTGGACCACTGAGCTGCACCCTCAGCTCATTTTCTTACTTTTTGAGACAGGGTCTCACTAAGTTACACAGACTGCCTCTGGTCTCGAACTTGCAATCCTCCTGCCTCTGTCTCCCAAGCCACTGGGATTACAGGCATGCACCACTGCGCCCAGCAGAAACACAATTTTTGGCCAGTAATGTATAAAAATACTTTTTAAACAGTCATTTTGATAAACATAATAGCACTAAAAAAAAAAAAAATTAGCTCTGAAGTTTTTCCTTTTGAGGACCTACAAAAACAGTTCAATTCAATTCACTGCCCCCAGCTAGCTGGTTTTTTGTTTTTGCTTTTTTTTTTTTTTTTTTTTAATGCAGTACATAGTTGAACCCAGGGCCTCACATATACTTTGCAAGTACTCTACCACTGGGCTGCACCCTCAGCCCATTTTTAATTTTTTATTTTGAGACAGAGTCTTGCTAAATTTCTCTCAGGCTACCTCCGACCTCGAACCTGTGATCCTCCTGCCTCTGCCTCACAATTTGCTGGGATTCCAGGTGTGTACCACCGTGCACAGCTCCCAGCTGGCTCTTTGGAAAGCACATTCTCCCACAAAGCACACAGCAGCTTAATTAAAAGATTCTTCCCTATCTGTGTCTACCTGCCGAGTCACTGACAGCCATCTGTCTCTGACAAGGCGAGAGGAGAGGTATCTGCAGCCTACGTCCAGCTTCAGGTTTGGGGCAGATGAACAAAGAGGCAAAAGCAAAGTGGATGTGTGTGTGTGTGTGTGTGTGTGTGTGTGTGTGTGTGTGTGTGTGTGTGTGTGTGTGTTTTCCAGCTTGCTCAACCATGAAGGTTTTTGAGGGTGGTGCAATGTGGGGTTCTCAGATCAGCCTGGGATGTGGAGGGCTGGTGAGGGTGGAGACTCGAAGGAGGCAGTCCTGAAGTAGGGACAGGGCGGTAGCAAGGGAAGTGGGAGAGCTGGGTGTATGGTTGGTGGAAAGGAATGTGCAGGTGATGTCTGCTATCTCAACTGCACACACAGCCAGTCCAGGGGTGAGTAGGATGATGTCAACTTTTTAGGGTTTTTTTTTTTCAGTACTGGCTGGTTGGACCCTGGGCCTCACACATGCCATGCTCTACCACTGAGTTGCATCTCCAGTCCCCTTTTTATTTTGTATCTTGAGACAGTGTCTCGCTAAGCCGTGCGGACTGCCTCTGGTATGGAACTGGTGATCCTCCTGCCTCAGCCTCCTGAGTCCCTGGGATTACAGCAACTGTGCCCAGCTTGATGTCAGCTATTGACAAATTCCACTGGGATGGCTTCAGTGTGTCCAGGTAGCAACCAGGAGTAGCCTGAAGCCTGAACCAAGGCGAGAGGCAAGGGATATCAAGTCAGATCTTGTAGTGTGGTGATAGCCCACTCAGGGGTGACAAGTCAGACTACATGAGGTAGTGATGAGGACAGTTCCTCTGTAGGAAGTGCCTCTCTCACAACTATTCTCATCAATAAGCAGCTTCCCTTCCCAATACCCTCCCAAATGATGTGGACCTGCCTCAGGGATCAGGTGGGGCCAGAGTTACTTCAGCAGTTCAATGTTAAACTGGCCTCTAAAAGCCAAAAGTGCTGGGCACCGTGGCATGTGCTTATAATTCTAGTACTTGGGAGGCTGAGGCAGGAGGATCTCAAGTTCGAGGCCAGACCCTGTCTCAAAAAACAATAATAATAACAATTATAGCCAGAATCATCATGGTCCTTCTCAACCTCCACAGCCTCTGACTAAGGATCCATGGTCCACTTTCATGAAGCTCAAGCTAAAGAACATAAAAAAAAAAAAGCCCAAAAGCTGAGCACAGTGGCACACACCTGTAATCCAGCAACTAAGAGGCAGAGGTAGGAAGATTGCAAGTTCGAGGCCAGAGGTAGCCTACATAATTTAGCAAGACTCCGTTTCAAATAAAATAAAATAAAAATTTCAAGGGGCTAGGGGTGCAGCTCAGCCGTAGAGCACTTGCCTAGCACATGTGAGGCCCTGGGTTCAAGCCCCCACTACTACTGCTACAGAAAAAAAAAAAAAAAAAAAAAAAAAGGCCTGAGACTAGAAGATGCTAATCCTATGTCTGCTCCAGACCATGTAAACTTTGGGTTTGTTTTCCTTTCAGTAAAATGCCAGGGTTGGTTCCGGACTAGACTGCGGTTTTCAAATCCTGCTTCTAAAGAACACTGGGATTCCACAGCTGGACCAACATGCTCTGCTCCCTAAATTGGGTAATAGCAGACTGTACATGGTGCCAATTTTGGGTTTCTCTCCCATAACAGTTTCTTAAACAGTAGCCACCACTACCGTTTGTTCGCCAGCAAGAACTCACCGATAGCACTGAGACTGAGCTGATGGGAAATGCAAATGGACCGGAAATCTGACAGCAGGTGACTATATTTGGCTCAACAGTCTTGTTCCTGGAGACTTCACAGGTATGGTTTTATGCTACTCACACTGTTACTCTGCTTTGCAAGGCTGAGCTCCAGTAGTGTTCCAGGGTGCTTCATAAAGGACTTGAGAACTGCCCCTGCCCAGTGCCCATCACCAGAAGAGACTAGAGAAACTCCAAGGTCCCTTCGGCACTAAGCTGCCACCTTCTCAGTGATGACTTCACAGCTCCTCAGAGCCTATCTTGGAGGAACGAGTGCAGAACACAGTGCCTTACATTAACTCCTATAACCTCCATGTAATTCTCCCAACCGCCTCATGAGATAAAGACTATTTTTCTACTTGCTTTGCAGATGTGGGGACTGAGGTCAAATATATTTCATGGTTTCCTCAAGGTCACACAGCTAGTAAGTGACAGAGCTGGGATTCAGACCAGGCAGTCTGATTCCAGAACTCTCACTCTTACCCAATAGGCCTATTGTTCTCTGTCATTAATGCTATCATTAAATATTTTCAGTTCTTCTGTGGGCACATGATAAGATTATTGTTGTTAGGGGCCACTGAATTGGATCTGACCCACAGTGACCCTATGTACAACAGAACGAAACACTCCCCAACACTGTGTCATGCCCAGCACTATTGTCAGTGTTTCTCTACTATTCATAGGGTTTTCAATGGCTTATCATTTCAAGATTGTTTCTGGAGTGGGCTGCCAAGTCCTTCTCCCATTTTTAGGGTTCTGGGGATCGAACCCAAGGCTTCACAGAGTACAGAGCGGCACCCTCCCAACTGAGCTAAACCCCAGCCCACAGGATAAGGTTAATCTTCCCTTTCTCCTTTGGCTAATGAAATATGAGCAGAAGTGCTAACCATCACTTATGGGATGGGATTTTTAAAAGTCAGCTATCACAGCCACATTCCCTTTTCCCTCTTTAGTAGCTTTAGAAACACAACAAAGGAGCCACCCTCAGATGATATGGAGCAGAGGCCTCCCTCTCCCACCTCCCAGTGACCTGCAATGGGCGTGTCAGGTGAAAAAAAAGTAGCGTTTGCTATCTTTAAGCCACTGAGATTTGGGGGTTGTTACTGTGGCATAGCCTAGCCCATCCTGGCTAATCCAATGTCATATACTGTCTCCTGCTGATTATCTTTGCTCTCTAGGGCTGCTGTTTTAATCAGCTTTTCATTACCAAAACAAAGTAACTGAAGTAAACCACTTGTGAAAAAGAGGCTTAGCTCACAGTTTTGTTTTGTTTTGTTTTGTTTTGTTTTTTTCTGGTTCTGGAGGTTAAACCCAGGACCTCGCGCCTACATGCTCTGCAAGTGCTGGACTGAAGAACACTACCACCTCCACCTCCCCCTCCCTATGAATGCTTGGAGCTAACTAACAATTCAAAATGTTTACTTGAAGTGTTACAATGCTTGTTTAAAGTTCCTGTATAATTAACTTGGCTCAAGTTTCAATTTCCTGACCTAGGTGAGGGGTTCTCTGAAGAGGAAGGACAGTTGAAACTTAGTTTCCTTGTGTCTTCCTGCCACCACTTAAACTGTATAAAAACCCCAAGCCCCTCTGCTTCGGGGTTGCCTTCCCTCCCTTGCTAGGGAGACTCTATGGAGGGTTAACCCCGGCACTGGAAATAAAGCCTCATGTTTATTGCATCGATCCATGACTCAGTTTCTCTCTGGGGCCTCTCTCCTCGAAGATCCTAATTTGGGGTCCTACAGGACCACTGAGCTGCACCCTCAGCCCATGTTTTTTACTTTTTGAGACAGGGTCTCGCTAAATTACACAGACTGCCTCTGGTCTCGAACTTGTGATCCTCCCGCCTCCACCTCCCAAGCCGCTGGGATTACAGGCGTGCGCCACAGCGCCCAGTTTAGCTCACAGTTTTTGAAGTTCTAAAATCTAAGATGAGGCAAGCCCCATTGGTTTAGCCTCTGATGACGGCTTCACAGTGGATAGTATCACACCAAGGCAAGAGTAAATGTATGAGGAAGCATCATATCACCAAACAGGAAGTCAGAAAGAGACGGGGTTGCAGGGCACGCCCCCAGTGACCTGAGGACCTCCCACTGGCTCCGACCTCTTAAAGTTCTGCACCATCTCCCAGGATCATCACCCTGGGGACCCAACTGCAGCACATGAACCTTTGGGGGTGACACATACGCCATATCCAAACCATAGCACCTGCCTCCTCCCAACTCCCTAGAGCACTGGCTCTACCTTTGGATTTGAACAGCAGCAAAAAAAAAGGAGTCAGTCAGCTGGGTGTGGGGGCTCCTGCCTGTAATCCCAGCAACTCAGAAGTGGCGGAGGCAGGAGGATCACAGGTTCACAGCCAGAGTCAGCTGTGTAACTCAGCAAGACCCTGTCTCAAGATTTAAAAAATTAATAAAAAGTGGGCTGGCAGTGCAGCTCAGTGGTAGAGGATTTGCAAAGTATGTGTGAGGCCCTGGGTTAATCTTCCAAGAAGAAAAAAGAAAAGGAAAAAGAAAAAAGAAAAGAGAAAAAGGAAAAGGAAAAGGAAATAGAAAGAAGTCAGTCTCTCAAAGATAGAGGTGAAATGTGTTTGAGGAGATTTGCCCAGGCTGTCCCATGATCAGGGACAGAGGTCACGATGAACGGCATCTCCACCCAGCCCTGCAAGCCCCCAGACAGACACTCAAGCTTCAAGAAGCCCCAAGCTTCTTTCCCATAGTCATTTATTGCTTCTGCTTAACTTTATTCCCCATTTTTAAAGTAGGAATAACTGGGATGGCAGGAGGAGGGCCGGGCTCCCATGTCCGGGGGGCACTGCAGGCTGACTATGACCTTGCAGGCCTGGATCTGCACCTCCTCCTCAGGGTGGATGACCAGGGCGAGCAGCCGGTCTGCCAGTCGTGACTCATCCCCAAAGAGGGCTTCGTGCAGAGACTGTTCATTGTAATGCCACTTCACGGCTCTGTAGTGGGGAGCATTCTGGCCCTCACTCAGCCGCTCAGCAAACACCAGTACCTCAAATAGCAGACTTCCTGGCTGTGTGGCCTGGAACAGGTTCAGGAAGTTGGGGTGCACCTGTAACATGGGAATGGAGAGAGAACAGGAATGAGGCCATAGGCAAGTTCTAAAATTCTTTTTCATCCATTCTCCCAATGTCTTAGCTCTCCAGTATACCTAGGTTTTAGTTTTCCTTTCATTATCATTTTCTAATTTAATTATATTATGGTCATAAAACAGAAATGATACGATAATAATATAATAATATGGGTCCTGGGAAATTTATTGAGACAAATTTTAAAGCTCAGTGCCTGGTTTTCATCAATATTTTTGTGTGCTTGAGAGAAATAGCCATTTTATCATTGTAGAGTGTTCTTGGTATATCTAATGGCTCAAGCTTACTTGTATTATTCAGAGTAAATATACCTTTATTAGTTTTAGTGTTCTTGTATCTATCAACGCCTAAAAGAATTGTTCAAATCTTCCAAGTCTTCCACTGCAGTGGTACATTTGTTCACTTCTTATAATTCCATCAAATTTTGCCATATATATTTTGAGATTGTTATTAGGTTCATACAAGTTTAAAGTTGCTTTATTCTTCCGGTAAATTGAACCACTGATTAGAACATAGTGGCTCTTTCTATCCTAATAATGCTTTTGCTATAAGTCATTCTTCCCCAGAATTAAAATACCTGCAATAACTTTTGTTTTGTTTCCTGTGTTCTAACTCTCTGAGATCAGAAAGCCCAAAGGAGAGCACCTTTCCCAACAAAACAGATTCTCATGCTGCTGGGGGAATGGGAGAGGGGGTAGTTTTCAGTGCATCTAGTATACAGGCAGAGAGAGAACTAGACAATTCATCAGGGTTAAGTCTGTTTGGAGAATATAATTCGTCCTTTCCCAATACCTGAAGTGGCATCTATCAGCCCCTCTTTGGTATCTTTTCTCACCTGGCAGTTGAGAATGTCATAGAGAAGGTCATTCTTCTGTGCCAGGTAGCTCAGCAGTCGTACAGCTTGTACCTGGATAAAGGAAAGAGTAAAGCATGAGAAGGCAAGAGAGTCTGGGCCTCAGCAGGGAAGACGTGAACCTCTGCTCTTCCCTCTAGGTGTTGTGCCAGGGCTGGTCAGGAGGGCGGGGCTGCAGCCATGATCCAAAGGCACCTGTGCCAGGATATAGCCTGACTGCAGGATCTCCATCAAGGCAGGCATCACCCGCCGCAGCTGCGGATGCACGTAGTCGGGCAGCGGGAGGTTGTTGAGGAGCCTGAGGCCCGCGATGTGCAGCTCAGTGTCCCAGATGGTGGAGATCAGTTCCAGCACCTTAATAGAGTGTTCCTGGGGTGTGAGGAAAGAGAAGAGTCTGCTTTTACCTGGTGACCCCTTTCACCCGCCCAGCCTGCACTTCACTTTCACTGCCAAACCCAGAGGGCAATTCTCCCTACCCCGAACTCTCAACACCACTGGGCTCAGCCGAACACAAGGACCTGTCGTCACCCTTCCTGTGCTTGCATTCTCTTCTAGTCTTCCCTAGCTCTTCTGCCCACCTCCTCTCTGCTACGTCACTCCCTGTCACTCCCTTAGTGAGACCATCCAGAGTCACCGGATTAAACACTATCCATACGATGACTTTCTTTTTCTCCCCCCCCCCCC
>VMDO01000917.1:0-60782 GCA_007922755.1 Pedetes capensis | reverse complement strand
TCCCCATAAACCTTCCCTGTCCTTTTCCAACCACCTGAAGGTCTCCCGAGGTCCTTCTTTCCGACACCGGTCACGTGTTATGTTGTGGGCTTGGCCCTAACTTTAGCCGGGCTAGAGCCAAAACCTCAACAATCCTAAGATCCAGAGCTTTTCAAGTCCTACTGGGAATCTGACCCCAACAGAGTTTTCTCACTTATTTCTGGGTTATAAACTCACAACCAAACAAATTTCCAGAACATCACCTTCTAACCTCTGGCAATCAAAGGACCCAACACAAGAGACATCCTGTGTGCTCTGCTCACCACTGCCCCCGGCCTCACCTGGATTTTGAGCCTGAATTTCCTGATGCCAGAGAAAGCTTTCAGCGCATTCAGAGCTTGTATTTTGACACTGTTGTCCTTGTCATCCAGCATGTCACCCACCAACCTGATGTCATCCGTGGTACAAGCAGAGGCCTGAAGTGTGTGGGGAGAGAAGGAACAGGCAGGAGAAGCGGGTGCCCTGGGCTCACTGCCCCCCATGTCACCAAGACCCTATGGCACACCCCTCCCGCCACCAGGCAGAGACGGGTCCCAGGACACAGCCTGGCAGGGCTGAGGGTCGGGATGAGCTATGCACCCAGGAGCCAGGCTGGCCAGGAGCCCCTTGCCTTCCTGCCCTCACCTCCGCCTCCAGCAAGTACACACAGCGGGTGATACTGTGCAGGATCATGCTCTTGGCGTACGCATCCTGCTTGCACTCCAGAGAGTTGAGGAGTCTCCGGATCTCACCTGAGTCCCGCCCGTAGCGCTCTCGCTCAATTGCCAGGCCTAGACACCACCGCAGCTCAGTTCAGGCTGGGGACTCAGACGTAATGAAAGCATAGGGTTGGGAAGTGGGGGAAAGGGCCCCGGGGTTCAGAGCTGCCTTGCCCTTCTTGAGGAGCCTTCTGGTTATACTCGGGACCACCATGGACAGTTGCATGGTGTGTACTGCACAAGGGCACCACATCTATGGTTGCACTGTCAATACCAACAGCATATATTTCTCTATTTCCTATCAGTTTTTCTGGCAAATGGCAGTAACAAGCAGCGTTTCACTGTAATCAGTATATGGCAATGACATCCAGCAGATGGCAATAAACAGTCTCATCAGAAGGGGCCCCTTTTCTGGCTGTACAAAAGTACCATGTGGACTAATGGAAGCGCTGGGCATGTAGTTATCCCAAATTTCCCTTTCCTTAAAGTCTCCAGACCCTGAGCAGAGGAAGGGCGGGGAGAGCTTCTGGTGCCAAGTTTCCAAGAAGCAGAATCCTGAGAGCTGGCATGAATGTAAGATTTGGAGACCTGCCACATCGGTCCTCGGGGGCCACTTGAGTGAGATCTACTACTCAGGGATCCCCCAAACAAGCTGCTCTAGCAGGGCCCAGGCTAGGGGGCTCTAGGTGGGGCTGGGGATGATGGAGAAGAGAAAGAGGAAGAAGAGAGGAACTTGAAGGAGTCACCTTTGGACCTTCCCACAGGGCAGGCCTCGGGAGCAGGTGCCTCCTGGGGCAGAGCCCTCTCCCTAGGGAGCAGACACTCACGGGCGATACAGATGGGCGAGGTGGTGCAGAGGGGCGGCTGGCAGTTTAAGCCAGCCTTGATGGCCTTGTAGAGCAGGTAGATGGCCCCGGCGCCCGTGGCCAGGCTCACCACACTTTTGCGGATGTCTAGCTGCCCCAGGCACCGGGGGATGCTCTTGCCCATGTCTTCAGTGCTGCCTTGTGCCCGGGTGGCAGAGAGACCCAAGGGCCTTCCGGAACCAGAACTCTGGCAGGGCCAGGAACCAGGGGACCAGAATTGGAACCTAGGCAACAAAGGAAACTGGGGAGACGATGGGGTGGAAGATGGTAGTCGGGAAATGGGACAGCCAGTGGTGCTTGAAAGGAAAAAGGGTCAGCATCACAGGCTGCAGAGCCGAAGCTGGTGACTCTCTGGGTACAAAAGGGCATGGATGGGGTGTGACTCAATGGTAGAATGCTTGACTACCCTGGGAAAGGCCCTGGGTTCCACTCCCAGCACCTCAAAAAAAAATTTTTTTCTTCAGGGGAAGCAGGTTGCAGAGGTCCAGTAGGTAGCTCCTGAGGCTGCCATTTCTCCCGTTAGAGGGCAGCAGAACCCCACTTCTGGGCTGGAGCCTCTGGGTGATTCTGGGAGGGGAGTTTGGGGGGTGCCCATGGCTCCACTTCTCCTCTTATCTGGCCAGCCCATCTTTGATTTTTCCACCATGGATCTACCCCCGGGCCTCAGGGTGTTTCTCTAAGGCAGGGCTCCTTCACCCTGCTGGAGGATTGGGGAGGGGGGGAACCTCATACAGCTTTCCACTCTTGAGGCAAATCCGTGGTTCTCCAGCTTCTGCAGTGTGGCCTTGGAGTCGCCTGTCTGATGAGAAGCCTTGAGGGCAGCTGTTTCTGCATGGCCAGCATCCAGCCCAGAGTCTGCACTTAGGAGGTGCTTAACAGTTCTGTTCCCTCATCCTTTAAGGACTTGGGGGCAAAGCCACCACAGATTCTGGGAAGTGCGGGTGCCAGGCCCACCTTGGTTGGGGAAGGAAGTGCTCTGCCTCAATCTGTTTCTCCACTTGTAACCTGAGGAGTCTAGTTTCCCACCCTCAAACTCCAGGACTAAAATGTGGGGAGGTCTGTGCCTTTCGGCCCTTCAAAGCCTACATCTGGAAGTACCACCTCCCAGCCTCCCCACAGGTGAGATGAGGCTGGAGGCCACCTCTGGAGTCAGAGAATGCCACCAGCCCAAAGGAGGGGAGCCCTCCTGGGGAGCTTTGATCTCTACTGTTAGGACGGAGCAAGTGAGACCAGACTCTTCCCTTCTCCCTACACCCTCTGGCTTCCCTCTCTAGTACAGGACAGGGAGATGTGGACATCCAGCGAGGGTCACATGCAGAGCCAGTGCTGAGCATGGCCACACTGAAACAGGGCTTCACCTCTCTGGCCTTGAGCTCCTGGTGGGAGCTGGGACAGAAGGCTCTGGGTCCTGGGCTGCACCTAGGTAGGAGGAAAACAGAAACAGCATCTCTACAGGTGCTGCAGCCTGATGGACCTGTGCACCCTAAACCCCAGCCCAGCATGCTCTAGGCTGCAGGCAGAGAACAGGCCCACTCTCCGGGGCGGCTGCTCTCTTCCTGTTCTCTCTTCCATCCTCAGCTTCCTCAGGGTCACTCCCCGCACTCTAGCCAGCTCTGAGGTGGGTGACTACGTGGACTCCAACAGGGGATAAACAGAGGCACAAGGACCTCCTCAGCCCCCATGAACTCAGAGCAGGAAACAGCTGCCTGATGGGGACTCTCTTTGGGGGTTACCCTGGAGGATCTGAGACTAGATCCCTCAGAACAAGGTGCCTGCTCTGCCCTTCCCCAGTGTGAGACTGAGTTCCTATCCCCTCTTCCCTGTGGAGTTGATTCTGTGACCCTTGCCTCGCTCACTGATTCTCTGAAGACCTACAGAGTTCCTTCTTGGCTGTACTCTACTTCCTCCTGCTGCGCCTAAAGCTCATTTCTTCTGGTTCTGCCCTCACATGACCCCAAGTGAGCAGAGCAGAGTCATCTGTAGGGTCCCACTTTGACTAGCCCACAGCACAATGAAAAAATACAGGGAATGCCTTTTTGTCTGTGTAAAGTCAATGACTCCTCTCTCGAAAATGGACTATTGTGTTTTGGTTTGGGTCTTGGTTTGTGTTAGAGATGGAGTCTTGCTCTGTTAACCATGCTGGCCTCCAACTCTGGGACTCAAGGGATCCTCCTGCCTGAGTCTCCTGAGTAGCTGGATTACAGCTGACCATTTTGATTCAGTTGTTGTTGTTCCTATTTTGAGGAAAATTAAAATGTATTCTTACAAAATGGTGATAATAGATGGTGTGCTGGGAATATTCCTAGGGGACATATCCAAAGCTGGAACTTTCTGGGAACTTGGCTTTTGTTTTCTTGCTTTTTCTGTTGAATCCACAAATCTGAAGTCAGAGGGCCAAGAGACACAGACCCCACTGACTCCTTACGTGGCCTCACCAACCAAAGGATGCAGGCTGCCCTAGCCGGCACCTCAGTGCCACCCAGGCCAGCTCTTTACCTCCAGGACTGTTCTCGTGTTTAATGCAGTTTGGTTGGTTTGATGGCAGTACAGGCCCTAAATAACCACTCTGCCAACGTCCAAAACCAGCTCAGCCACTTAGCTCCACTTAGTTCTGTCATCTTTGTACCTCATTTCCCCACCCGTAAAATGGGACTAAGATCTACTCAAGGAGTTGTTTGCAAGGATTGTACACTTGGATCCGTGCTCGGACCAGAGCTCACTAAATGCTGACTGTGGTCATTACCGCAGCTCCACCTGGACAAATGGTGAGTGCTGACAACAAGCCTAAATGCATCGTGGCCTGAGCCCTCTTTGAAGCCCCAACAGATCCCTAACGGAGGCGCACCCTTCCCCTGAGCTACTTGGTTCCTAAAAGCCATCCAACCACCTGTGAACCCCTAAGACTGCTTCCTCATACTTCCTTACCTATGCGCTGGCAAGGAGCGTTTCCGCCTCGCTAATTAGCACTCCAGATGCTACCCGGGCCTGCCGTGAAAGCCTCCGCTAGGGCACCACGGAAGGTCACCAGGCGGCGCCCGGGACTTTAAGCGTTGAAAACTGAGGGGAAATGAGCCAACGCCAGGGAAAAGCCCCTCGAACGGCCGGCACAGGTTCAAATCCCAGCCCTAGAGTTTGCACAAACTCCACAATCGGAGGCTCGTGTCCTCCAGGACACAAGTCTGCGAACACTGAGGTACTCGCTAGACGCGCTGCCTCCAGGACCGACCGGGAGAAGGTGCGGCTGCTCCTGGTGCCCAGCGGGCGCTCAGCACGCCGAGCATCCCCTGCGGGAGCGTCCAAAAGAAAAAGACGGGGGGCACCCGGACCTGCCTCGGGCCCCACCCTCTGGGAGGCCACCCCTCCCCGGCCAGCACTGGCCCCGGCCCAGCACCCAGAATCGGAGGCACCCCGGGGTGCCTGTCACTCCAACAAAGGCGCGGTAACCGGGACAACCCGCGCTAACTCACCAAGGCGCAGCAGCGCCCCCAAAGGCGGCGCCCGGGAGGAGCGCGGGCGGAGGCCGCGCCTCCCCGCCCGGGCCTCCCCCGCGCATCCGGCTGCGGGCACAGGATGTTCTTTCGCGCCCGGCCCCCCCCGCCCCCGCTCTCACTGTCTCCGCGCCCTCCTCCGCCGCCGCGCCCGCGCCGGCACCTTGCTTAACTCCTTCGCGCCCGGCGCCCCGCGCCCACCCGCCACGCCTGCAGCCAGCGCTGCCCTGGTGGCCCGCGAGGGGCGTCCGGGTCGGGGACCGAGGCCAGCGCTCTCCGGATCCCTCGCTGGCCGGGGCCAGGCGGGGTGCGCACGCAGCAGGCCGCGTGCCGAGGGCTGGGTAGGCGCAGTCACCCAGGCCGAGGGGACTCACGGGTCCGGGGCTGCGATGACCGCGGTCCCCGGCGCCGGAGGATGGGGAGAGGCCACGCCCGTCGCACGTCACTGCCTCCAAGGCAACCGGGGCGGGGACGCGGGCTGGAGAAGGGCGGGGTGTGGGGCCGGTGGCCGCGGGGCTCTGGGGCCGGGCGGGGTCGCGTGGGGGGTTGCGGGGGCAGGCACTGCGGTCTCTGCTCCGCCGCTCGCGGGTGGCTGAGGAGCTGAGTGAGTGATAGCTTCTGTTCGCCCGCTCGCTCCTCACACGTTTATGCTTGGCGCCATGCGTATGCACTGCGTCCAGGCTGACCCTCATGTTGTGATCGTGAACCCGGGAAGGGTGGCCATGCAGCCCAGGTTATCTCCCTGGAACCGGTGTAACCATTAATAGTGCACATTTTTCACGCGTAAAGTATCCCCGAATGGTTAGGAAGACTTGGTCGCCCAGTTCACGGAGGGCTCTAACCATGCAGGGAAGGAAGACAAACTATTGTGTGCTCCCACACAACAGGCATTTCCCGGGCCCTCTGTAACCGCCGTGCTCTTTGCCCCCATTCCTCAAGGCAAGCATCCACATCGCCTCTTACAGATGAAGATACTGGTGTAGGAGGATGTACCCACGGCCCAGCAGCTGTGTATTGGAATCCGCATCCAGACTCCAGGCTGTGTGGGTCTTGAGTGCCCTACCTCATGCTTCCTTCTTAAAATAAAAGACACTTGTCCCTGTCATGGAATAGTTCATAATCTATGAGGGAACAGGTTGAAAATGCTACAGGACATAATTAAGCAATAAAACAGAAAAGACTGACGGCAGCTCATAAGGCTCAAAGGGAAGGTGGTGACAAACTGATCAAAATGAGGTGGAAGGTATCAGAGGCTTCCTGCGGGGGTCAGGAAGTCGGGGGCCAGGACCCCTGGGTATTCGTGTTGTGGAGGGCGGAGAGAACATGAGCAAAGGAACAGAGCATTTAGGGGCACCAGACCAGAAACGGTAACCAGGCAGGCTACAGTCTCTCAGTGGTAAGATCCCTCTGTAAACCCCAGAGCCACTGCTTGCACCTCTTCCTTTTCTGCCTGCTGCCCTCTTCTGTGGCTTTGTTTCTGGAAGGAGCAGAGGCTCCACCAGGGCAGCTGCACTCACTCCACTCTGCGTTCAAGGTCTTTGCAGTCCATATTTGGCACAAACTCTCTGATGTTAACTCGATGTCAGCTTCTCCTTTAGTCTCCTCTGAAGACTTTGGGTAAATGAAAAATAGGACCCAAAAAAGCTGGATGTGGTGGCACGTACCTGTAATTCCAGCAACTCAGGAGGCTGAGGCAGGAAGATAAGAGTTCAAAGCCAGGCACAGCCTGTGCAACTTAGCAAGACCTTGTCTCAAAATAAAAAATGAAAAAGGGGCTGAGGGTACCCCTCAGTGATGGAGCACTTGCCAAAATGTGCAAGTCCTTGGGTTCAACACCCCTAGGGCTGCAAAAAAAGAAAGAAAGAAAAAGGCCTGAGTGAGCATCAAGAAGCCACTAGGCTTGGTGGGGATGGGTAGACCAAGTCAGAAGAGCGAATTGGAAGGATGAGAAAGGAATATGATCAAATGGATCGATTAGGTAATGGAGGACCATTTGCTCTCCCTCTGTTGTGTATTGGGCAATGTCATGAATAGATCCGGGCCCTTTGGTAGGGAACACACAGGTTCACAGCTGGTATACCCAGTGTGCTTGGCTGAGGAATCTGAAGTTGATAAGATACATAATAAATAGTGTTTGAAAAAGATTAGTTCAGCAGGGTGTGTAGGAGGAAGGAAAACCCTGGATCAGAAAGACAGTGTGGCAATTTGGGCCAAAGGTGGAATCCATGGGGCCAGAGAGGAAGGCGTGAATAAGAAATGTCACACACAATGCATTTTAAAAATAAAAGCAATAAAGGGAAGAATCTGCAGAATTTGGTAGCATATGGGATGGTGAAGGAGAGGAAGCAGTTAAAAATGAACCCAACTTCTTTGGGAGTGTGGGGGACTAGGTCACAGTGAACAGGGTGGAGATGCTGGCGAACGAGGGGCATGAAGAGGAGTTCAGTCACTTGTAGGCCATGTGAGGCCGGGTGTCCTGTAGGTGACTGGGCTTGGAGATGGGAAGTCCAGAAGGGCAGTGGGCTGCCTTCTGAGAGTGTGTCCTGGTCATAGCTTCAGAGCAATCATTGATACCAGCGATCCTGGGATACCATGCCAGGTGTTACTCATCAGGCTGAAGATGGGAGTGGATGACGGCAAAGGTGCCTTCCCACTGGGGAATCTGGTGCACGCTGGCTGGGCAGCAGCATGGGGTGGGAAAGGTACTGCATGTGCTGGAAGATGATCCGCAGTCCGGACCTGGGTTGGCCTCCCTCGCCTCATCTTCCACTACAGAGGGTGCAGGTGATGCCATCAAGTGGGCCTGGGGCCCCATGGCCCAGGTGAGGCCCTTCAACAGTCTGGGGTCCCTCCCCTAACCCCACCCTCCAAAGCCCTGGAGCCCAGGCCTGAGCTGCCTGCCAAGGCCTTTCCTGGAATCCGGCAGAGAACAGAGCCCCTCCCTGCCTGCCCTGGCACTCTCTAAGCACAGGGTGTCCTCTGGGGCACCTTGCAGACACCCCAGAAGGCTGGAGCAGGAGGCAGCCCCTCCTCCCCAGGGAAAGCCCTGCCATCCTCCCTACGGCCCCAGCAGACCACAGGAGACAGCAGGCACAGGGAAGGAAGGAGGAATCTTGTGGCTCAGGGTGGCAGGCTCCGTGGGTCTTTGCTGTGGCCTCAGGTGGGAGGGTGGGGATGGCAGAAAAGCATGGTCTCAGGCTTCAGCGCACACACCTGCTTCTCCCTCCCTCTGGGAGGAAATCTTCGGGGGCCTAGTGGTTTCGAGGGGAGGGGACAGGAAGAAACACTGAACTTTGGGTCATTTGAGGACAGAGACAGGGGCGAACTCTCGCCCTGTGTCCTATTTCTCCTAGGATGCTCTTCCTTGGCCACGTGCCCCACCGCCATCCCAGAACAAGCTCACACCTCTTCCTGCTACTAGCAGTGACACACCCCTCACCAGGACCCCCAGAGGCGTCACCGAGTGGTAGGGCTAGGGGTCACGGGGGTGTCCCCAGCAGCTGAGTTTCCGGCTACGCCTAGATGCAGGAGGAGGGGGCCCTGGGAGCGGCAGCCGCGGGACCGGGAGACGCCGTCCTGGAGGGCTCGCGGCCACGTGGAGGCCCCGCCCGCCCGCTGACCGCAGGCCGCAGGGGCGGCGGGTCCAGGCAACGAGCACGCCCACTGCCCCGCTGCTGAGTCAGGCTGTTCTCGCTCGCGCCCGCCCGCCGGCCCGCTCGGGACATCGTGTTCCAGCCCGGCGCGCTGGCAGCCGGCCCAGGCACTCACACCAACCCCGCGCCCCGTCTGTGCTCGCGGCCACTTGAGCGCTAGGGGCCCCGGGTCGCGCGCTCCGGCCGGAGGGCCCCGCATCCCTGCGCGCGCACCGGCCTCGGAGGACCCAGACCCCTCCATGCCCATCTGACCCCGGGTGGGAACCCCAGGCTGTGGGGGCCGTGGGTTAGCACCGCTGGGAGTGGGGCAGGTGTTGGGAGGCCCACAGGGCGGAGGCGTCTCCGAGGCCGTCGCCCGAGCCCCCCAAGTGCTCAGCACAGAAACCCGGGAAAGGATCGCGGGGAGTACGGCGGTCCCAGGCTTGGGAAGCGGCCACGTGACCACAGCAGCCCACGCCGAGGGGCCAGTTCAAGCGATCCCCAGGAACAGCCTCCGCTTCTTCTCTCCATGCTTGATCCTTCGCAGAAGCCCGAGGCTCGGAGACTCCAGGGATTCCCGGCTCTGGCAAATCAAGCCCCGCCCTTTTGGAAGGCTCCGGGAACCCCCTGGCAGGGCGCTAGGAGTAGGGAGAGCCCAGACACCGGTGGGTGGGGTGGAAGAAGATGACCCCAGACTGCCCCAAACCTGAGCCTTTCCTTTGTCCAGCCCCAAACCCTGGTTTAGTCAGAGCCTTGATTTCTCTCCCTACTCATCCACCTGGGAAAGACGTCTCTGAGTGCCGGTCCTGAGGGTCACACCCTCTCTAAGCTAAAGAGGCCAGGGAGGATTTACATGTGGACGCCTACGTGTGGAATGCTCTGTGTGGGTCCTGCTAAGGGTGTCATGAAAAGTTTGACACATCTCCTCAAGTCCTCTATTCTCACTCCTTCCCACCTCCACGTTTGTGGCACCATGTCCCTGACAGGGTGCCTGTCCTTAGGTCTGTCCATCCCTCCAGCTCCAGTCATAGAGTAACCCTGCAACAAGGCCAGCCAAATCTGAGTCGTCTCTCCTCCCAACGCTTAGCACACTGGGTATGCGCTTGTCCCACAGCATTGTTATTGTTGTTAGATGCCTCGAGTGGGGTCTGACTCATAGTGACCCTATGTACAACAGAATGAAACACTCCCAGATACTGTGTCATGCCTGGCTATTCATAGGCTTTTCAATGGCTGATTATTTTCAGGATTGCTTTGGGAGTGGATTACCACATTCTTCTCCCATTTTGGGGGTGCTGAGGATCAAACCCAGGGCCTCAGAGATCACAGAGCAGCGCTCTACCAACTAAGCTAAACCCCAGCCCATCCCATGGCATAGCACAGGGCTTGTCTCTTGTTTTGGAGATCTGTTTATTAATCCTGATCTCACCAGATTAGAAAGTCCTTGAGGCAGAAACAAAGTCTGCTGCTTCTTGGAGACCTTTTCCCACCTCTGCAGCTCATCCCTCCCAGGACAAGTCTGGCACCTCAGTTGATGTTCAATAGATATTGGGAGTATTGAAATGATTTCCTACCTTGGGCGGTTTGTGGGCTAGTTGAAGAGGCAGATACACGGTGTGGGGGGTTAAATAATAACTGAAACCAGCAGGGGGTAAGTACCAGTGTGTAACAACTCAAAGGAAAGAACAAAGGAGGTGACAACAGAGAAAGATCCTAAGGGGTGCTGGGCCTTGAGGGGTGTGTGTGTGTGTGTGCGTGTGTGCAGGATAGTGGAGGGGTGGCGGTAAAATGACTTGTTCTGGTTGACATCATCATCAAGCAGCCTTCATCAGAGGCACTTTACATGCATCACCTCTGATATTCCAGGGAAAGAGATTTGGGAGGGCTGGAGGGGACAGTACCAAGTCTCACCTGCTCAGAGTCAACGAAGCAAAGAGACTCCCCTCCCCTCACTCCCTGGGCACTTGCCCGTTCCCTGGCCTGCCACTCTTCCATACGACACCCAGGAGCACCCAGCACTGCCCGGTTCTGGATGCACCCTGGTGCCACCCTGGTGTACAGCTGGCTGGGTGACCTTGGGCAAGGCACTTCCTCACTGCCTCCGTCCCTCCCCTGCAGCCCTGACAAGCTGTGACTCTGTGAGTCACTATCCAAGTGATGTTTCCACCGACCCATCTCCCCCAATGTCACCTGGGCGGCCACTCACCCGGGGCACACACCCTCGTTGATCCCTCCCAGTCTGGAACAGCGAGCAGAACACAAGGTACAGAGTGTGAAGAGGGATGGTAGGTTTCCTGTGGTTGCGAAAGGAACAGTGGGACTTTCCCTGTGGTGCCCGGGCTGTGGGAGAAGTGGGGGAGGAGGAACCTCTCCCTCTGCCCTCCCCTCCTCAGGGCTCCCAGCTCTCAAAAAGACTGGTACAGTTTGTTACGCTGGGCCGGAATGTACCGTGTGTTTTAGATGGCTCCTGGCCAGGCCAGCGCTGGCGGCTTTATATTTATACTTCCTTCTCCAGCCGTGGCATCCTGCTGTCGGTCACCCGCTCTCATCTACCCACCTCCCCTGAGTTCCCGTGGGTCATGAAGGGACTCTTCTGTCCTCTAGTCTAGGTGGGGTGGGGGACAGTAGGGTGCCCTGGAAGGAGAAGGTAGACTCCCCTGTTCCCTTTCTCTCCCCTGTTCCCCAACCCGGAAACAGCCTCCACACTGTGGGGTCTCCAATGAGGGTCTGCAGGTTCCTGGGGTTTTGAAATCCACCCCTCTTTCTTTGTTCCCTTGGTTCCCAGCATTTCAGCCACGTTCCTGAGCCCCCTAGACAAGCGGGGCTGTAGGGAAGTTGCCTCCAAAAGGTCCAAGTCATTGGTGCTTCTTCCCACCAGCCACAGAGAACAGGGCAGAGGCAGGGGCCTGGGGAGGGCAGGGGCCCACCCACCCCTCAGCCTGGGAGTGATATTCCTCAGCGAAATTGCACAATGGAGTTTGACATTTGATGCCTTTTTTTTTTTTTTTTTTTTTTTTTTGGCACTTGGGGGTTGACCAGGGCCTCGCACATACTTTGCAAGCACTCTACCACTGGTCTGCACCCTTAGCCCATTTTTTACTTTTTATTTTGAGACAGGGTCTCACTAAGTTCCAAAGGCTGCCTCTGGCCTCAAACTTGAGATCCTCCTGCCTCTGCCTAGATATTCAGAGATAATACATTTTGATCTGGCTCCCCTCCCTGGGGGCACATGATAGTATCATTGGCCTACTTGACAAGCTGAATCCTAGAAGCTCCCAAGGCCCCAGAGGCCACGCTTGGTGGTGGAGCGCATGGTCAGGCCTGCTGGCCATGGGCTCAGTTTGATTCTTGGCCAGCTGGCCTACCTGCTGCCCCTCAGCCTCTGCCTACCTTGTAGCGATTTGGCACTGGGATCCAAAATCCAGGAGCTGGGTCTGGGTTTCAGGGCCATAGAGTAAGCTCTGTCTGTGGCACCCAGTGCCACAGTACCAGGACTTGATTCTCTTTCTTTTCTTTTTTTCTTTTCTTTCCTTTCTTTCTTTCTTTCTTTCTTTCTTTCTTTCTTTCTTTCCCTTCCTTCCTTCCTTCCTTCCTTTTTTTCCCAATACTTTAGGGTTGCACCCAGGGCCTCATCCATATTTTACAGGTGATCTACCAGTGACTGCACCCTTAGCCCCTTTAATTGTTTTCTTTTTGTCTCCAGAGAGGGTCTTGCTAAGTTAGGCAGGCTCTCTCTGGCCTCGAACTCGTGATCCTCCTGCCTCTGCCTCCTGAGTCTCTGGGATTACAGGCATGCACCACCACACCCTGCATCACGACACTTCTTGAGACCTGTCTACAGCAAGAATCAGCCCCAGACAATCTCTGGCATTTGTGTTAGGGTGAGTCCATTTCAGTCACCTGTGCTAACTCAGTACAAGCTTAATGTTCCTGTAAAGAGGACTATCACCCACTCTGTTGCTGGGGAATCTGAGGCCAGAGTAGCTGAGGTGCTCACTCAGCCAAAGGCAAGAAACTAGGCTTGTGGTTGCTGTCTGGGTTGCTTTGCTCTCTCACAGGGCTCTCCTGAGCAGGCAGAGGAAGAATTTCCCAAGATATCCTGAACCTTGTGACATATGACCTTTCACCCAGCCCTATCGACCATAGCAGGGGCTCACAGCACCCCCCCTACATGCCACCCTCAGCTACCCCAGGGGAGGCAGCAGGGGCACCAGGCATCCTGTATTGAGTCAGCCCCTTCTTACCTCTGGCTTCCTGTCCTCGGTGGCTCTCTTGAGCACCTTGTGCCCCTCTGAGCTGTTCTTTCTCTGTTCTGTCTTCTTCCTCTTTTTCCCTTCCTTCTCTCTTTCTCCCTGCTCACTCAGAGTCCTGCCATTATGCCTCCATGCCTCCGAATTTAATTTTATTTTTGCTCTTTGTATTTCCATTCTCTTGGAAAGCTTCCCAAGTCTCTTCTACCTTCTTTCCTCTGCCACCATCTTGTTTCTGAGGAAGCTTCTTTCCTTCCTGTCGGCCCACCATACCTCACCCTGCCCCACGCTTCTGGCAGTGTCAGAGTGCTCAGGCTTCAGAGTTTGGTGAGCACTTATCCAGCTCCTACTGTGTGCCCCAGGAATTATATTAATACCTTGGCACCCAAATCCAAAACCTGTGCTTGAGCATTGATTAATCACCTACTATGTGTGGCCCCCACTAGTCTGTCAACTTGTCATGCTGTGGGGGCTTATGTATTGCCATGATGCTGAAAGCTACACCACCAGTCTCTCAGATACCAGCAGAGCCACCCATGGTGGACAGGTTTCATTTGAGCTTCCAAAGTAAGACAGACTAGGGAGAGGACCCAGCAGCCCACTCCTGAAACAATTAGCCATTGAAAACCCTATGAATAGCAGAGAAGCACTGTCAAATATGGTGCTGGAAAATGAGCCCCCCAGGCTGGAAGCCATTCAAAAGATGAGTGGGAAAGAGTTGCCTCTTCAAAGATTTGACCTTAATGATAGGAATGGAATAAGCCCCTGGGACCTCCTTTTGCTGATATAGCGTGACTCAAAATGAGAAGAAACACAGTGGCTGCAACATTGGGCTCAAACATAAAATGATTGTGTGCATGGCACAGTGCTGGGTAGTGTCTTGTTCTATTGTACAGAGGGTCGCTATGAGTCAGATCCAACTCGGTGGCACTCAACAATGACGTGCAGCAGGCATTGTGACTTCAACCTAGGGACATAAAAAACTGTTTGCTGCCCTCAAGACCCTTGGACTATTTGGGAAATGCACAAAAACAGATCATGTTCATGCCCTGGGAAGTTGGGGACTGGATGTGGCCAGAATAGAAGGTCCAGGGAGGGCTCCCCCAATGAAGTATGTCTCCTTCAAGTGTGAGGGAGCTAGCCTGGCAGAGCAAAGCTGCAGGGTGTTCCAGGTAGAAGGAACAGTGTGTCTAAAGGCACACAGGCGGGAGGCAGCCCGTGTTCTCCGTTGGGCACTCTGAGTTGTTTGGTCTGGCTGGACATGGAGTGCAGGTTGGGGAGGCCAGGGAGATGAGGCCAGAGGCAGCCCCAGATGGTGCAGTACCTCCTGTTCCAGAGAAGGGTTGACCTTTATCCCAGAGCAGCCGGAAGCCCAGGCACCCTCCCCGTTCCCTGCAGCCGGGAGCTGCAGGGCTGGGTGTGGGCCAAGCCCAAAGTGTTCTCCAGGCCTCCATTAACGCACATTTACTGCCCTTTGGCTGAGGGAGGCCTGTGGGAGAGTCAGTCACTTAAATATAAGGCTCTTTCCAAGCACAGTTGTTCATTCACTCGGAAGTACCTAGGGAGCTCTGATGTTGGCTGGGTGTTGCTCTGTGCACTGGGCCTGGGTCAGTGAACCCCACAGAGGTCCTGTATCTCAAGAAACTTACATCCTTGGCAGTTGGGGGCAGGGTACAGGCCATAAACAAACAGGCAAATGAAACAAATTAGCAAGGTATTTTGAGATCATGGTAAGCGCACAGAAGATAAAACAATGATGCAACAGAGACAGGTGAGCTGGGCAGGTAGGGGGGACATGAGCAAGATGGACACCTGGAGGCTGGAGGCTCCAGGCACAAGAGACAGCAATGCAAAGGCCCCAAGGCATGAAGGATCCTGGGGTTTTCCAGGCTTCGAAAAAAGACTGGATCCAACCCATTACTCCACGGCAATGCTATGCAAGGATTATTACACCTCTTTTGTAGACTTGGAAACTGAGGCTCAAAATGGTTAAATTCTCCCGCCAAAAATCACAGCTGGTAGTGCACATTATGGTCCTAAAGCCACTGGTCTGTTTTTCTACCAAAATATCAGGTATAGCAATCATGAGTCTTACATGATCTAGACAGGTCCAGTTTCTACAATTCTGTCCCATCATCCCCCAAACACCATCTTGGACACTGTCTGTTCTGAGTCATGACCTAAAGCCCTGCCTTTGTCTTATACCTCCAGTGAGATCCTAGACTGCCACTTCCCAATGATGAGCCTCAGTTTCCTCATCTGTAAGCAGGGAGAGTAAGAGTTCTAGCATGGCTTTGCTGGGGGAATTACGTGAGCTCATAACTATAAGGGTTAGCACGGTACCTCGAAGATGGTTTGCGTTTAGTTACTAGTGGTTCTTCTTTCTTGTCACCTTGGGAAATGGAGGCCAGGTGCAGAATGGTCCTGTCCCCAAGCAGCACAGACATGCACAGACCCAAGACAGGGACAGAGAAAGAGAGAATGAAGTGAGGCCTCTGAGGTATGAGACAGGCCAAAGGCAGTGAGCATGGAGAGCAGGAGAGGGCAGCCGCAAGGGCCCAGCCCCTGCCCTCCCTCCCTCCCTCCCCTCCCCTCCCCTCCCCACCTCTCCAGTTTCTTCCCCTTTCCTCTCTTTCCTCTCTTCCCTTCCTCCTCTCTTTCTTCCTTTCCTCTCCCTTCCCTTCCCTCCCTGCTTTTCCCTTCCTTCCCTCCTCTCCCCTCCTATTTCCTCCCCTCTCCTCCCTTCCCTTTTTTCCTTCTCCTCCCTCTTGTCCCTTCCTTTCTCTTCCTTTGCTTCCCTCCTCTCTCCCTGCCCTTCTCTTCCCTTCCTTCCCTTCCCTCTTCTCCCTGCTCTGCTCCGATCCCACAATGACACATCTTGTACTTCCCGTTTCCAGGGAAATTCCTCGACCACTGGACCACACCCACCCCTTGAGGACCTCCCAATCTCTCTGGGCAAAGCAGACGCCAGACAGGGAGGGGGACTAAGCAGCGACAATCCCCAGCCCTGTGTATGCCAGGAGCTCCTGAAGGGCTGGGACCACGGCCCCCAGCCAGGGCTACGGGGCAGAGTGGCTCAGAGGAGGTGGCGACCCCATGGAGTACGTGACGCCTGCCCCTCCAGCTGTTCACTCCAGTTAGCAGCACAGAGACCCCTCCCCACCGTGCCCAGCCTTCCCCTGCTTCCTGCCCTGGCTGCTAGAAGGCCCTGTCACCGCATGCATTCCTGCACAGAGACACGCACTCTCCTCCCAGGCACCCCAAGAGGACCAGCTGCAGCTGGGGACTGGGGGGTGGCAGAGTCCTGCCAGGGTCCCCACCTCCCCGCTTCCTTCCCTGGCCCCCCACTGCTGAGCTGCTTCTAGGTTTAAAGCAAAACACTACTGTCCTTCCCGCTACTCAGTGGCAGCAATGCAGCCTGAGGTTATTTTTAGCAGGGTTTCAAGGAAGGCACATTTCTCTTTGACTTTCATTCGCAACAACCCCCAGCCCCCAGCCAAAACTCATGGGGAGGCCTCTTGGAAACCCCCTCCCAGAAAGGGGAAACTGGTAAGTTTTCTGTTCCTCCAGCTCTCGGGGGACAGGAGTCACGCAAGCTTGGAGCCATGCTGATAGGGAATGCTAGATTCCAGGGCCCACAGGCTCTACCTCATCCCTGGTCTCTGTGTCCCCATAAATCTGGGGAGTAAGAGGCACATGGTGTCTGGAAGCAGGGCCCCCCAGATTGTGGGTGTTGGAGTCTCAGAGAGCCATGGGGGACTGCATGAGGTGCCAGGCATTACAGGGTGTTTCCATGGGTGCTTGCTTTATTATTTATTTATTTATTTATGGTATTTAGGTGTTAAATCAGAGTCTCAAAAGCATTCTACCACCAGGCTGCACCCCCAAACCATTTTTTATTTATTTTTTATTATTTCGAGTCAGGGTCTCCCTGAGTTACACAATCTGCCTCTGGCCTCAAACTCTCCATCCTCCTGCTTCAGCCTGCAGAGTCCCTGGGATTAGAGGTATGTGCCACTGAGCCTGGCTGGATGCTGGCTTTATAATCCGTTAAAGCACGCATGTCTGTTGTATGTACTTTTCTGAATGTGTCTTCTAGATGCTTGTGGTTCTTTATGGAGATATAATCTATGTACATTTCACGTGGGCTGAGATTTAGCTCAGTTGGTAGAGTGCTTGCTCTGCATACTGAATCCCTGGGTTCCATCCCCAGCACTGCAAAAATGGGAGAAGGACCCGGCAGCCCACTCCCAAAACAATCCCAAAACAATCAGCAGCTGAAAATCCTATGGATAGCAGAGAAGCACTGACATAGTGCTGGGCATGGCACAGTGTCGGGAGTGTTTCCTTCTGTTGTACACAGTGTCCCTGTGAGTCAGATGCTACTTGATGGCACCTAACAATGACGACAACATTCTACATATAGTCAAACATGCAGACCTTAAAGGTAAGACATGATGAATTTGACAAATGTAGATGTGCCCGTCTAACCATCACCTAGAGCAAGACTTTGGACCTTTTCCTCACCTCCAAGTTCCCTTGTGCTCCCTCCCAGTTGGTCTCCACCCAGAAGCAACCATAATTCGGATTTCTGTCACCATAGATTAGTATGTATGCATGTGCACACATGTTTTACAAAGTTAAAAGAAATAAAACTGCTGTTGTTGATGAGGGAAGTGGACCACACAATTCTTAACATGGAAAGAAGTTCTCAAAAAAGGAAGGTTAACCTGGAACACCAGGTACTGTAGGCTTGTGAGATGGACCCGGCAACGCACTCCCCCCCAAAATCAATCCACCATTGAAAAACCCTATGAACAGCAGAGAAGCATTGGCAATAGTGTTTTGCCTATTGTATACAGGGTCACTGAGTCGGATACCGACTCAATGGCATCTAACAACAAGTTGAACTTGAAAAAGTGAAGTCATTGGTGTGGGAAGCAGGAGGTTTGGGAGCCAGCACAACCACTTAGTGTTGGGACCAGAGGGCTTGGGATTCTCCTTGGAGCAGAGACACCGTGATGGAGAGGAGGTGAGGGAGAGCACCAGCCAGGACTTCTACAGGTATTCTTAGCCTTTTACCACCCACAGATGTTTCCATCAAGTCAAAGCCTCTGAGCCCATGGCCCAGAGACAGGGAGAAGACAGAGACTGTCTGTGGTTAGGTCATTTGTCTCTCCTGCCCTCCCTTTCAAAGTCTTTATGATTCTAGGGCTCTTCACCCTTTGCCTGAGGGTAGGGAATAGGCTGTGAAATTTTTTTCCCCAGTACTGTGGGGCTGTACTTTGCAAGTGCTCTACCACTGAGCCGCAAGCCCAGCCCATTTAGTGAGCTGGGCATCTCACTTAGTGAGACAGGATCTCACTAAGTTCCGAAGGCTGCTTCTGGCCTTGACACTGCCATCCTCTTGCCTTAGCCTCCCTAGTCGCTGGGATTACAGGTGTGTGCCCCCGCGCTGGCTGAGCCTGTGGATTTCAAAGTGGCTTGGTAGGAAGGAGTCTGGCACTCTTCCTGCCTAACCCCTGTGTTGTACTGTAGCTCCCCCCAGCTGCTAGGGAGAGGAGGATGGCTGAGGTGTGTTCTCTCCCTCACTGTGGAGTCACAGTCAGCAAGGTCTTCTACCCACTTTGTGGTGGAGACAAGGCCCCAGAGAAGTGACTCAGTAACAAACAGCTAGCTGCTGGCATGGGGAGGTAAAGAATGGGGACCCTGCTTCAGCCCTAGTGGGGATTAAGAAAGCAGAGGAAACACACCTGACGGCCTTTCTCCCAGCTTTTCCTTTGCAGGCTTTCTGGGGTGTGGAAAGAGCACTGACCTCAAGTCAGAAGATCTTATTTCTGTTTCTAGGTCTTAGAAGCACCTCCACTCTGGGCCTTGGTCTTCTCCCATGAATGTGAAGGAGGCAGCTTCCAGAAGACCTGCAGAGTCCCTTTAGCTCCGCCTTTCCCAAGTGTACAATGCATATTCCTGCCTCAGTGCCTTTGCTTGGGTCATTTTATTTCTGCTGCCTGGAATGCCCCCTTCCCTCCCACTTCCTTCTTCTGACATTCTCCTAAAAATGTGTGACCTGTTAAAATGCTGCCCCGGGCAGGGACAACTCAGTCTCTGGGAATCTGGTGAGTATGTCACCCAGGTTTCCACCACCAGGACAGACGGAGCCTCCCCCATGTTGTGCAACCCTCCCTTCCTCCGCAGGGCCTCCCAGGGGAAGGGCTCTGTTTTTTCAGCCATTGTTGGGGTAGCTGAAGTGAATTCTTTTTCTCACCCCACACATCTGCAAGCCCCCTTTCAATGTTCAGGGCCTGAGCTCCTCTTTCCTCAGCGCTTCTAAGACATTGTGCCTACCTGCTGGGCAGGAGAGCCAGGACAGAGCATCAAATTGGAGCACTTTGGGCAAATGTGGCAGCCCTGGGAAGTGACCCCAGGAAGCCAGAGAAAGACTAGAGAGTCCCCCACTGGAGACAAGGCTGCTCCAGCCCATCTGCTCCATCCTCATTCACAATCCCTCCCCCATGGAAATCCTCCCTCAGCAAACCTGTGGCTCTTGTTGCGCCCACCATGCCTGAGTGCGCTCCCACCTGCCTGTGCACAGACAGACCAGCCAGTTCCCGAACCTGTTCCTCCTGCTCCCTTGCACTGGCATTACCCACACAGGCACATTTATCACACAGACACCCCAGGCACACACAGACACACACGTGGGCACCTGACAGACAGCATGGACACAGACACACACACAGATACCAGTGCATGCGTGATCATGCACCCCCCCCAACAAGTGTACTGAGTGTACACTCACATCCACAAACCTGCGGACACACAGGCACCCACAGAGGCGCATGCACACTCACTCCCACGCGCTCCCATCAGGTGGTTGCTCTCCCCTCAGCTCCCTGGCAGCGTGAACCACACTGGTCCCGCTGAGGACGCTCCAGGGGACACACTAGGAGTGCCCCACTCATTTTGCTGGCTGCTGGTGGCCCCTGGCAGCAGGGGGCTGAACCCCCAGCCTCAAATGCTTTGCAAGGGCTCTACCACTGGGCTGCACCCCCGGCCCATGCTTTACTTCACATCTTGAGCAAGGGGCTCACTAAGTTGCACAGGCTGCCACTGGCTACAAACTCATGATCTTCCTGCCTCTACCTCCACACCAGACCCTGCCCCTGGATTCAGATCAAACTGGGATCTGCCTGGGATCTGCCCAAGGCCCTGTGGGAATTAGTAAAAGAGAGAATTAGAGAATTAGAGAAAGAGAAATTAGAGAATTCATCAAGGCCTCAAGAGGCGGGGTCCCTCGGGGCAGCCCCTGGCCTGGTGGCCATGCGGGTGTGGAGGGGCCAGGGGACGCCAAGGTGAGGGTTTTGTCACTTCTGTGAACAAATGCCTTGGCCACACTATGTTCGTGGGGCCGGTGACGTCCCTGGGCCGCACTGCTCACCCTAGAGAGCTGGGGCCTGTGCCCTCTGCAGTGGCCTGGGGAGGCTCCAGAGGGCCCAGTGCCAAAGGGCTGAGGGCCAAGCCCAGGTGGGCTGGCTTCTCTCTGGCTCCTTCAGGGCAGCCACCTGAGGCCAGTCAGGTAGGTAGGGGGCTGTTTCATCTTTAAAGAATATAACATATTTTATTTTTATTTATATATATATTTTTTGTGGTACCAGGGGGCTGAAGCCAGGGCCTCAAGCATACTTTGCAAGCACTCTATCACTGAGTGGCATCCCCAGCCCCTTTATTTTTCACTCTTAAATCAGCGTCTCATTAGATTACATAGGCAACCTGTAGCCGTGAACTCACCATCCTCCTGCCTCTGCCTCCCGAGTTGCTGGGATTACAGGTATGAACCACCATTTCCAGCTGAATATAGCATATTTTAATGAAAATAAAATTTGGGCCAGGCAAAGTGGCACACACCTGTAATCCCAGTAACTTGGGAGGTGGAGGCAGGAGGATCGGGAGTTTGAGGGCAGAGGCAACATGTGTGACTTAACAAGACCTTGTCTCAAAATTAAAAATGAAAAAATGGACTGGAGGTGCAGACCAGAGGTAGAGTACTTATAAAGTATATGTGAGGCCCTGGTTTCAACTCCCAAGTACAGCATGAAAAAGAAAGAAGGAAGGAAGGAAGGAAGGAAGGAAGGAAGGAAGGAAGGAAAAAGAAAGAAAGAAAGAAAGGAAGAAAGAAAGAAAGAAGAAAGAAAAGAAAGAAAGAGAGAAAGGAGGAAGAAAGACAGAGAAAGAAAAGGAAAGAAGGAAGGAGAGAAGGAAGGAAGGAAAGAAGGAAAATAAATTTGGATGACAGACATGGGGGTGTACCCCATGGTATAATCTCAGCACTTGGGAGCCTGAGGCAGGAGGATTTGCAGTTCCAGGCCAGCCTGGGCTACATTAGCTGGGCTGAATCCTGAAAATGAAGGTTAATTGAAGGCAAGGGAGGAGGACATGGAAGTCCAGCAAATGTTTGGGCCCTAATCATTTGGTGGTAGGAAAGACAGGGCAAGAAGGTGGGGAGAGAGCAAGGAAGAGGAGGTGAGAGGCAGTGAGACCAGGGAGGCAGGTAACAGCCGCATTAGCAGAGCAGCCCTGTCTAAAATCTCTACTTCCACGCTGGGGGTGAACGGTTTTGCAGAAGCAGCTGACTTTTCACATTCTCTGCAACTCTTAAAGCAAATTGAGCACTTCAGCCTGGGAAAAGCTCAGATGGAAATCCCCCAGGGCAGGAGAGCTTACTGACCCTCCAGTACAAGAACTTGGCTCCTCACTCAGCCCGCTAACCCATGTACAGAGAGGCCATATAGCTTGGAGGTTAAAGCCTTGGCTCTGCCACTCCCCCACTGGGCAGGTCATTGAACCTCCCTGTGCCTCAATTTCCTTAACTGTCAAAGGGAGCTAGCATCGCCCTTGTGCAGCAGCTGCTGAAGATTAAATTTATCAAGGCCCTTAAAGCATCTTGAGCATGGTCCAGCTTGCATGTAGTGACTGGGAGGCTTAGTGAACACCATCACCATCATCAAGAGTCTTCATAGTGAGGCACAGTGTCATTGGGGTGTCCTTCTTCTAGGCCACAGGGCTGGGCTTTTGCTGCTGCCCCTCTCTAGTCCCAGGTATCCCCCATAAGTGTGGTTCCCACGGACCTGCATTATGCCCCCTGTGTCCTCCAGGTGCCCCGAGTCAGTTGCCCCCTCTTTTTGCCCCTGTCCACTTACGCCCACTAAACTGCTACTGGTTTTGGGGCATCAGATTAGTTTTGCTTTATGCCCACAGACCTGGACAGAAAAGCCACACTGAGACAAAGCCTGGCGAGACAAGATTGGGGCACGCACAGGGCACACGGCCTGCTCAGGGCGAGGGTGGCCAGGGTGCCAGCATCGGAGCCTGTCCCAGGTGAATGGCGCTGGTCTCCACAGCTCTTGGGGCAGCTCTCGGGCAGCTCACGGCCCTGCTAACGTCTGTTGGTTGCTTGCGCTTCAGCGCAAGAGCAGGGTCCAGACATTCAACGCCAGCCCCAAGATCTCTGCACGCTAGCCTGGGGTAGGACATAAATTGGGCTCCTTGTAGCAGAGGGGTGGTAGGGAGGATATTGGCTTACAAACAGAGCATGGAGCCTGGCCCAATGGTGTGCACCCCTAGTTCTAGGTAGTTGAGAGGGTAAGGCTAGAGAATCTCTTGGGCCCATACGTTTTCAGGCCAGCCTGGGCAATCCAGGGAGACCCTGTCTCAACAAACAAAAACAAACAAAACAGAGATTCGGCCCTTTCCCAGACTCAAATCCAACCAGCTACTCCCTAGCCAACCATGAGCACCTAACCTTTTCTCTATGAAAGACCAGGTTTACTTCTTCCACCTCACCCTCATTTTCCCTTCTTGCTCATTTCTGGGGCTTTTCTCCTAACACCCCCTACCCTGCAAAAGCCTTCTCTTAGATCCCTGGAAAATGGAGATAAACATTTCTGTGGCAAGGGCTAAGATGGTAGAGTCATCTCAGAAGTTACACATCCTCAGCAACAGGCTGGATGCACTTTGGGGTAGAGGCTAAATGGCAAATACAAATGAACAGGTAAGAAATGATGATTTATAAGCAACTAGAAAATACTCTTCTACAGCTGTGCCACATGGCATCTGATCTGTCAGATCTAGGAAGCTAAGCAGGATGGGACCTGGTTAGTCCTTGGATAGAAGACCACCTGGGAACACCAGGTGCTGTAGGCTTGGGAGAAGGACCCAGCAGCCCACTCCTGAAGCAATGTACCATTGAAAACTCTATGAATAGCAGAGAAGCACTGACACAGTGCTAGGTATGCCACAATGTCAGGGAGTGTTTCATTCTGTTGTGCATAGGGTCACTATGAGTCAGACTCCAGTCGATGGTACCTAAGAACAACAACAACAACAACACAACATACTAGAAGCAGAAAGATAATGTACCAGACTAGTAAGTAAGCACACACACTGTGTGTTTTAGATCTACTTTACATAGGCATTGTTGTTGTTGTTAGGTGCCAGTGAGTTGGGTCCGGCTCACAGCGACCGTATGTACAGCAGAACGAAACACTCCCTGATTCTGTGCCAGGTACACAATATTATTTATGTTTAAGCCCATTGTTGCATAGTTTACGTATAATGAAAAGCACCCATTTAAGTGTACAGTTGGGTTTTTTTTTGTTTGTTTGTTATTATTGTTTTGTTTGCAGTGCTGGGGATCAAACCTAGGGTCTCACATGTGTAATGCAAATGCTCTACCACTGAGCTACATCTCCAGCCCAGTTCCCTAAGCTTTCACACGTTTGTCTGTATAACCCCTGCCACAGGATAAGTCAGTTCCTTCACTCTTAAAGTTCCCTTGTTCCTTTTTTTTTTTTTTTTTTTTTTTTTGTGGTACTGGGGGTTGAACCCAGGGTCTCTTGCTTGCATGCTTTGTAAGTGCTGGACCACTGAGCTGCACCCCCAGCCCATTTTTTTACTTTTGTGAGACAGGGTCTCGCTAAATTACGCAGACTGCCTCTGGTCTTGAACTTGTGATCCTCTTGCCTCTGCCTCTTGAGCTGCTGGGATTACAGGCGTGTGCCACCATGCCCGGCTTCCTTGTTCCTTTTTGTAGTCACTCTCTACTTGGCTTAAGCAATCCCTAATCTACTTTCTTTTACTATGGATTAGATTTGCATTTCTAAAATTTCAGATAAATGGAAAGCACAATGTGTTTTCTTTTGCATTTATCTTCTTTTGCTAAATATATTTTTGAGATTTGTCTATGCTTTGACATGTATTAGTGGTTTGTTCCTTTGTATTGTTGTATTATATTCCACTGTATGGCTCTACCACAATTTGTTTATACATTTTCCTTTTGATGGACATTGTAGTTTTTTTGTCATTTGTGTCTATTATGAAAAAGTTCCTATGAACACTCTTTTATAAGCCTTTTTGTGGACATGTGTTTTTATTTTTCTTGGGAGAATAATTGCTGAGTTGTATGACAAGTATGTATATTTTTAACTTCAAAGGAAACTCCCAAACTGTGTTCCACGTGGCTAAATGTTCCCACCAGCAAAATATGAGAATTCCAGTTGTTTCACATCTTGGCCAACTCTTGGTATTGTCAGTTGTTATTTTTTCCAAAAATAATATGGGTTCAATGTGTTCCTCAAAGTTTCAGGTGCTGAAAGCTTGGTCCCAAGTGTGGCAGTGTGGAAGTAGTGGAACCTTTAAGAGGCAGGGCTTAGTGGGACATAATTAGGTCATGGCACACTGCCCTCAGAAGGGATGGATGTAGTTCTTATGGTACCAGGTTAGTTCCCTCAAGAGCTGGCTCCTATAAAGCAAGGCTAACTGACACACTGGCCCTTTTGCATGTGGCCAGTTCCCTTCCTGCTTCACCATGTTGTGATGCAGACAAGGAGGGGAAGGCACGCCAGGATGATGATGCCATGTTTTTGAACCTCCAGAACTGTGAGCTAATTAAATCTCTTTTTGGTATAATCTACTAGCCTCAGGTATTTTGTTATAGCAATACAAAATGGACTAAAACAGGTGTGTAGCAATCTCTTTGAAGTACACAGATGCTTGCTCCTCTAATTCCTCTGAAGCTGGTTTCCCTGTCGCATGGTTTTTCCTAGCTACTTGGCCACCCCTCACCTTTTCTGCTCTAGGATCATTAGCTGGAATTCTGGGGGTTTTTTTGGTTGTTGTTTGTTTGTTTGTTTTGTTTTGTTTTGTTGTTTTGCTTTGTTTTTGAGATAGGGTCTTCCTATGTAATGCAGGCTGGCCTGGAACTTGCAGTCCTCCTGCCTCGGCCTCCTGAGTTCTGAGATTACAGGTATGTGCTACTGTGCCCAGTAATTTCCTAGAATTCTCATCATTCAGGTCTCAGCATAAGTGTCACCTCCTCAGAAGTCTTCCTTCATAGACAATATAAAGGGTAGAAAGAAGGAGAGAGGGAACTAGCAGAGAGAAGTGAAGATTGGGGAAGGTAGGATGGGAAGGGGGTTCATTGTGGAGGGATGAATGGAGAGAGGATGATCTCAATGTGAACAATGCAACTTCCTAAGTACATTGGAAAAATAGGGGACTATACCCCAAATAAGCATTTGAGATTTACTATATATTAGCCATAAGGCTCCATAAACTTTGTGGGTTGATGAAAGTGTTGCCAGAAGTGATGTAAAGGATGCATAATGGAAAAAGCCAGTGCTGTATTACTCTGTACCCCACCATCATTTACTAATAAAGGGGGAAAAAAGGAGCCTTCATTTACCACCCTCTCTAATGCTGTCCTCAACACTTTTTACCACATTACCCTGGCTGCCCCATGAGATCCTCAGCTCCATGAACAAAATCATCTTGTCTATTTTGTTTACCTAAAATAGTGCTTGACATATAGTAAGTGTCCAACATATAGTAAATAGATTTACAAGTCCAAAGTATACATTCAATATATTGATCTTTGGGGTCCTGGGAATTAAAGGGTATGCACATCATCAAAACAGAAATGTTTAAAGCATAAATTATTTTTATTGCTTGAAGTTGTCTTATTTTGAATGCACATGTCTTAGAAACCTAAAAATGTAGAGAACAAGAAAGAAGGGGAAAAACAACTATGTTGTTATTATTGTTAGGTGCCATCGAGTCAAGTCCGACTCATAGCGATCCTCATAGGGTTTTCAATGGCTATTTCGGGATTACCTTGGGAGCGGGTTGCCATGTCCTTCTCCAGTTTTGCGGTGCTGGGAATCAAACTTGGGGCCTCAGAGACTGCAGAGCAGTGCTCTACCAACTGAGCTAAATCCCAGCCCAAAACAACTATAGTTTCATCAAATTGCTGCTAGATGCCATAGAATTGGAGCTGACTCATAGCAACCCTAAGTACAGCAAAACAAAACACAAACTACCACTGTGCCATGCATGTGATCGTTTTGTGCTTGAGCCCAATATTGCAGCCACTATTTTTCCTCTCAATTTGAATTGTGCCACATCAGCGAATAGAGGTCCCAGGGGCTTTACTCCATTCCCATCATCAAGGTCGATTCTTCTTTGACATCATCAAGGTCAATTCTTCTTTGAGGAGGCAGCTGTTCCCCAGTCATTTCTTGAAAGCCTTCCAGCCTGGGGGGGGGGGGGGCGCTGATTTTCCAGCACACTATTTGACAGTGCTTCTCTGCTATCCACAGGGCTTTCAATGGCTAATTGCTTCAGGAGTGGACTGCTGGGTCCTTCTCCTTAGTTCGTCTTAGTCCTAAAGCTCAGCTAAAACCTGTCCACTGTGGGTGGCCCTGCTGAGAGCTGAAATACCAGTGGCCTAGCTTTTAGCATCTTAACAACACGCGAGCTCCCACAGCATGACAAGTTGACAGACAAGGTGGAATTCATAAGATTATCATGGTCTAAAAATATAAATAATTTATTATTAAAGTTGTGAATTTCATTTATTTGTCTGTTTGTTTTTGCAGTACCATGGGGGGTTGAAACCAGGGCTTTACACATGCTGGTCAAGTGCTCCACTACTGAGCTACATTCTCAGCCCCTTTTTCATTTTTTAAATTTTGACACACGGTCTTACTAAGTTGTGCAGGCTGCGTCTGGCCTCAAACTCGAGATCCTCCTGCCTCAGCCTCCCACGTCACTGGGATTACAGGCATGTGCCACAGAGCCTAGCTAATTTTTTATTATTTGTAAAGTTAGCTTTTTCTTTTTTCTTCAGTGCTGGGGATTGAACCCAGTACTTCATACATGCCAAGCAATTGCTCTACCACTGAGCTACATGCCCAGCCTTAAGTTACCTTTTGAATGAAGAATAATTGCACATGGTAGAAAATTCAAACAGTATATGCTTCCATAAAAGGCTACCATTATACAAACATAGATTTATCTATCTGAACTTTTTCCCCCAAAATAGTACTATATTTTATACATTGCTCTTCATCTTATTTTTTTTTTAAACTTAGCAATTTACCTTAGGAATTATTTCACATCACTATATGTATCATTTAAGATTAATTTCTCGGGTGGAGGTGTAGCTCAGTATAGATCACATGCTTTAATCCTCAGCACCTAAATAGAATAAAATAAGTTTAGATTCAGCTATGAGTGACAGAAAGGGGCTGGGGTATAGCTCAGTTGGTAGAATGCTGCTCTGCATTTTCTGAAGACCTGGGTTTGATCCTGGACACTGCAAAAATGGGAGAAAAATGTGGCAATCTACTCCAAAGAGCAATCCTGAAACAATCAGCCATTGAAAAGCCTATTAGGGCCGCTATGAGCCAGACCTACTTGCCGGCACCTAACAACAACAACAATATAAGTAACAGAAAATCCAAACAATCAATGCCTGGAAAAAGTAGATTTTGAGTTCTCCCTCTAATAAACTCCAGAGGTAAGTAGTCAAGTGGGATTCCACAATACCAGGATCCTTCTATCTTTTGTTATGCCATTTTCAACATGGGACTTCTACTTCATGGTCCAATGTGGCTGTCTGAGCTCTTGTCATTACATCTGCATCTAGGTAGCAGAAAGAGGAAAAGAAAGAGAGGGATATGAGCTTCTTCCACTTAGGGACCATTCCTATGACATGTCTGTTAACCTCTCATTAGCTAGAGCACAGGGACACACCTACTTGCAAGGGAGGCTGGGAAATTTATTCTTTATTCCAGATAGCTATGTACCCAGCTCAAAAATCAGAAAAGAAGAGTAGAATGGGTAATGAAGGATGGCTAACAATTTCTTTCACAGTACACATCAATTTGCCTCATTAAAAACAATATAACATAGCTGGGTGGACTGTAATCCCAGCTACTCAGGAGGCTGAGACAGGACCATCACAAGTTTGAAGCTGAAGGCCACCTGTGCAAATTAGTGAGGCTTTATCTCAAATTTAAAATCAAAAAAAGGGGGGCTGGGAGTTCAGCTCAGTGGTAGAGAGCACTTGCCTAGCATGTGAAAGCCCCTGGGTTCAACCCCCAAGTACTGCAAAAATAAACAAAAACAAAACAAAACATCATCAACAACAAAAAATGCCACAGAGATGTCCATTGTATGAATGGACCATAATTTACTTAACCAGTTTGCAGACAGTCAGTTATTTATAGTCATTACAAGTGATGTCACAGTGAACTATCTCTTTCTACCTACCTACCTACCTCATTGGCACATATGGGAGTATAGTTGTAGAATAAATTCCCAGAAGTGGAATTGCTGGGTCAAAGACTGTATTGGTTATTGCCAAACTGTCCTCTGAAGAGGTTTCATCAATTTTTGCTCTCACCAACAATATTTTCCCATTCCCTAACCAACCCACCGTATTACAAAATTTTGGCAGCCTCTTAGGGGGAAAATGGTATCTCTTGCTAATAAGTATAAAATGGCTTGGTTTATGTTTCTCTTATTATAAGTTAAGTTGAGTGTCTTTTCATACTTATCAGTGATTTAAATTATGAAGCTAATTCAAGTGCCTGGTAAAACATTCAAACAACAGAAAGAGGAAAACAATAAAAACTAGTCCTTCTTCCTACAGTAGATTCCCAGGTCCCATCTTGTTAGGAATCATAACCATGAAGCATTTCTTAGGAGCTGAGGATGCAGCTCAGTGGAAGAGCCCTTGCTAAGCAGATGCAAAGCCCGAGGTTTGAGCCCTAGAACCAAAGACAAAATAAAACAAAAACTCTGCTTTATTTGTCTCTATTTGTTATAGGGGTGCTAGGACGCAAGCCCAGCCCAGAACCTGTGCACACTAGGCAGATGCTCTAGCACTGGGCCACATCCTCAGCTGCTTTTTATTTGGTATAATTTATATGTCTTTCCACGTTAGTACACATGTTGTTGTTACGTGCCATCGAGTTGTGTCTGACTCATAGCGACCCTAATAGGGTTTTCAATGGCTGATTGTTTCAGGAATGCTTTGGGAGTAAATTGCCCCGTCCCTCTCCCGTTTTTGTGGTGCTGCAGATCGAACCTGGGTCCTTAGAGAGTGCAATGCAGTGCTCTACCAACTGAGCTAAACCCCAGCCCTGTTAGTACACGTAGATGTATTTAATTCTTTTAAATTGTTATATATATATATATATATTGTATGGAAAAACTGTAATTTATTAAGACAATATCCTACTTTTAATGATTAAATTGTCTTCAATTTCTTGCTGTTACAAATGTCACAGGGAACATCCTTTTATATATAGCCTCGCCAACACGTAGGACAGCCTCAGAATAAATTCCTAGAAGTGGAATTCTGGGGCAAGGAGTAAGTGGGTTTTAAAACTCTATAAACATTGCTAAGTTGCCTTCCAAAGCAGTTACACAATCTTTACTCCCCACACAAAAAAACCACATGCCCTATTTCCTGCATCCTTATCTACCTGGTATATTATTAAGCTTTTAAGTAATCAAATAGATGAAAATAGTGTATCATTTTATTAAATTGCATTATTTTTATTATGACTGAAGTGAAGCATCCTTTTGAGTAACTTATTTATTTATTTTTGTTGTTTTCAGATATGATCTCATTATGTAGCCCAGGATGGCCTGGAACTCACAAATCCCCCTGCCTCTGCCTCCCAAGTGCAAGGACTACAGGCGTGTGCTGCTTCATCTGACTTGTGATTTGTATTTTGATCCATCTGCTTTTCTTCCTGGGAACTGCATATTCATATTTATTCCTGTTTTTTTTCTTCCTTCCTTCCTTCCTTCCTTCCTTCCTTTCCTTCTTTCTTTGTTTTGACAATGTCTCACTATGTAGTTCAGACTGGCCTTGAACTGGTGATCCTCCTGCGTCAGCCACCCAAGCACTGAGATTAAAGGAATACATTATCATACCCTGCTCCATTTTCTTTTGAATTGTTGTGTTTTCTTATTGATTTATAGGGGTTCTTTGCATATTCAGGAACTTGAGAACCATGAGGGGTGGCATACACCTGTAATCCCAGTGAATCAGGAGGTGGATAGAGCAGGAGGATGACAGATTCGAGGCCAGAGGCAGCCTGTATAACTTAGTGAGACCCTGCCTCAATGCTTAAAAAGGGTTTGGAGATGCAGCCCAGTGGTAGAACACTTGCAAAATATAAGAAAGGCCTAGGTTCAACCCCCAAGTACTGCAATAACAACAATAAAAAGGAACCTGACCCTTTTTCTTATGTATTATAAATATATTACAGGATTATAATTTGTCTCTGACTTTATTTATGATGTGTCAATTTTTAGGAATCAAATTTATGAATCATTTTCTCTTTGGCCTTCAGTGTTTTGTTTATGAAAGCCTTTCCCACTACAACCTTTTAGAAGGAAACTTACCTACGTTTTCTTATATTATTTTTATAGTTTCATCTTTTATTTTTAGATCTTTGGTCCATCTGAAGTATTTTTGGTATAAGAAGTGAGGTCAGGATCTAACTCCTCCAGCCCCTACTCTCCAAATCACAAATTAATTTCTCCGATATTACTGCATACTCAAAATCTTTTGATGCTCTCTGAAATATCCATAGGTACTTAGGGCTATCTCTACATTTTATATTATTTGCTTGATTTTATCAAAATATATTTCATATGTCAAAATCAAATTGTCTCAGTGATAGTAGTGTAGTTTTTGTGGTGGTGGTTGTTGTTGTTGTTGTTAGGTGCCATTGAGTCAAGTCTGACTCATAGCAACCCTCACAGGGTGTTCAATGGCCGATTGTTTTGGGATTGCTTCCAAAGTGGATTGCCAGTTCCTTCTCCTGTTTTTGCAGTGCTGGGATGAAACTCAGGTCTCATAAGGGGCAGAGTAGCACTCTACTAACCACGCTAAACCCTAGCCGTATTGTATCCATAAATCCTCCAAGTGTGCTGACACACCATGAGCCTTCCTCCTGAGGCTTGAAATGAGCTTGGTATCTCAAGGCAGCTTCCATGATTCAGAGACTGTTTCAGAAGCAAAATCCAGCCACTTATATATGTTGTTAGTTTTTTAGGAGAGAAGGGTGGGAAATCCTTCTTTCCTCTTGAGACATCACCAGATTCTCAGGAATGCTACAACCACATATGTGACTGCAGCATATACTACACTGGAGTTGAGCTTGTCAGCAAGCAGCAGCGGCAGCTTCAGATCTGGCAGTGGTCATCTGGGAAATCACAGTGGCCAAAAGGCCTTTCTGGGATCCTAGTTACAGGTCTTTGATCTACAGACTCAGAATCTGGAGAATGTGTTTGATGCCACCCTCTCCCAAGTTCACATAGGCATTTAATGGAGGATCAGGTGTATCATTAGTGAACCTTAGTTGCAAACAACAGAATACTTTCTGGCTAGGTTGTACAGAAACAGGCTTATTTCATGTTATTAAGTAACTCACAGAATCACTGGGAAGGATGAGAGAAACAGATGCCAGGCTAAGCTTCCAGGAACAATACCTAAATCTACATATAGTATTTAAATCCAGATGCAAAACCAAACTGGAATCCTCTAATTTTTAACACGTTGAACCCACACCCAAACGTGAACCCAATTTTGGGTGGGTTTGAAGCTCTGTCTAAAACTATATTGCAGAGAAAATAGCTGCTACTACTATTGCTGAAGATTGATGCCGTGAACCTGATGTTAGCACAGCCCCTCCTGCCTCCAGCATCAATGCCAAACTCGGCTTTAGGGGCTTGACCTTGCCACCCCTGAGAAACAGTCTATATTGCCCTTGTGACCACCAAGCCTCCTGCTCTGCCTTTCTGGGTTAAAACTTCCATTGGCTGTGTGATCGGTAGAGCTAAGTCACAGGCCTATGTTTTAGTTCCAAAGGAGGCAGGGAGTTGGAGCTCTGGCTTTTGGCTGAGCGGCATAGAGAGGCCATATAGGCGTAATGGGAAAAGCCCATGCTGTATTACTTTGTACTCCACCATCATCTACCAATAAAGGGAGGAGAAAAAAAAAAAAACAAAAAAAAAAAAACAAAAAAAACAAGCCACATAGAATTTGCTGGGCACAGTGGCGTACCCATGAAATCCTCAGCAACTCCAGGCAGAGGCAGGAGGATAGCAAGATTGAGGCCAGAGGGAGCCTGCCTAATTTAGCAAGATCCTGACTCAAAATAGAAAATAAAAAATGGGCTGGGGTGCAGCCCAGTGGTAGAGCTCTTGCAAAGTATGGCAAGGCTGGCCCTGGGTTAAATCCCCAAGTAATGAATTAAAAAAAAAAAAAAAAAAAAGGTTTCAACCAATCTTCTTGTCAAGGGCAACTACATATGATAAACAATTTATTTTTTAATGTTAAAGGCAATAAAATGTCTAATGATATTGTAAGGAATTACTGGACCAATATACTGGAAAATATGAGTCAGAGAGGTTGGAATTTCCAGATAAAATACAGTATTGTCAGTTAAATTCTAATCTACATTTCAGATGAACAATGAAGAATTTTTAGTGTATATTCCAGTTATGTTTGAATTTCATAAAAATAACTTATTTTTAGCATAAGTATGATCAATATTTGGGACTACTTACATAAAGAAAATTATGTGTTGCTTATTTGGAATTCAAATTTAACTGGATGTCCTTATTTTTATTTGTTAAATTTGGCAACTTTACCAGAGGGGTGATCCCAGCACTTAATGCTGCTCTTGCCCAAGGACATTTGCCAGCCTGAAGAAGCTACCAGACAGGCTGAGCTGTGCTTCTGAAAGTGTTTTTGATTAAGGGTATAGAATTGAAATTAAGGATCTACCAAGATTGGAGAGGCTGGGATTTGGCTCAGTTGGTAGAGCACTGCGCTGCAGTCTCTGAGGTCCCGAGTTCAATTCCCAGCACCGCACAAATGGGAGAAGGACCTGGCAATCCACTCCTAAGGCAATCCCGAAACAGTCAGCCATTGAAAACCCTATGAGGGTGGCTATCAGTCAGATACCAACTCGACGGCACCTAACAACAACAACAACAACAAGATTGGAGATCCTGATAAACAACTGTTGTGTTAACCAGTTACTTTGATGGTCCCAAATGAGCTGTGGCTGTGAGTGTTCATGCCCTGTGTGTTCCCCTTGACTCTGGGCTGCACCATGACCTGTCTTAATCAGTGGAAGCGCTGTTGTGCCAGTTCTGAGTTTAGCTTTAAGAAGGCAACGTCTACATTTTGGCTCTGGAGAAATCTAATTGCCATAAGATGTCGAAAGGTAGGTAGGTCCCTAAGAACTGGGACCTAATTAAGGAACTGGTGACAGGTACTCAACTAGGTTTCAGAATTGCTATAGACCAGTGGCTACTATGTAGCTGCTTCCCTTCCTTCCTTCCTTCCTTCCTTCCTTCCTTTTTCTTTCTTTCTTCCTTTTTCTTTTTTTTTTCTCTTTTTTCTCTCTCTTTTGTTTCTTTCTCTTTTGTTTATTTATTTTTATTTTTTATTTTTACTTTTTTTTTTTTTTTTTTTGAGACAGGGTCTCACTTCGTAGCCCCAGTTGGCCTGGAACTCACCATGTAGACCAGGCTGGTCTTGAACTTGCATTGATCCTCCCACCCCAGCCTCTTGGATGCTGATTACAGGTGTGCACCACCATGCCCATCTTCATTTCCTTGTCTTCAGTGAGTATATCTATTGTGATTTTTCTTTCCCTGCCTCAACACTTCATGGGGTGAGCAGATAACTTGACTCTTTAGTCTAAAGGTCTTCAGATTAAGAGGAGCATCACTTGAGATGGCTCATTTATGCCTGGACCTGATTTAGACGAGGAGATTATGCCAATCTAATCTATACACTTTTCAACAGTGTTGGAGGGCTACAGAAGCAGATGTCGATTAGAATGGCATACACATTGGATTTGCTCTCTACCTTGAAAGATGCTAACTAGATTCAAAAATATACAGTACTTTAAACTAATAGGGTGAGACTTTGGGGGCCTTAGGGGACAGTGAATGTATTTTGCATGTAAGAGCAAGTAAATCACTAGGAGACAGAAAGTGGATGGTGCTAGGTGATTACTTTGGTGGCTCCTAATAAGGGTTTAGCTCAGCTGGTAGAATAATTTTCTGTACACTCTGAGGCACTGGGTTTGACACTATAAAAATGGGAGAAGGACCTGGCAGCCCACTCCCAAAACAATCCCGAAACAATCAGCCATTGAAAATTCCATGAATAGCAGAGAAGCACTGACATAGTGCCAGGCATGGCACAGTGTTGGGGAGTGTTTCAGTCTGTTTTACATAGGGTCACTGTGAGTCGGACCTGACTGGACAGCACCTAACAACAATAAACCATGCAGCTGAGTATCTGTGCCATTGTTAGTTCTCTCCTCTTGAACCCAAGCTGGGCTGCTGACCTGCTTTAACCAACAGAATGTGGTAGAAGTGATGCTATGTCCGTTGCAGCTGTAAACCTTAAGAAGGCTTTGAAATTTCCACATTTGCTTTCAGGAGAAGAGAGCCACCATGCTCATATGTGCAGCTACCTTGAAGCCTTTCTATGAGGAACCCACACTAGCCTCATAGAGAGACCACAAGGAGAAGGACTGAGAACAGGGGCCACTGTCACAGTGGAGGTCCCATGTGCCTTCTGTGTGAGTGAGGTCATCTTAGAAGTGGATCATTTAGCTCTGGTCAAGTGCCCAACTGGTGCCACATAGCATAGAGACCAGCTGTCCCTGTTGAGTTCTGTCCAAATTGTAGAATCCAGAGCAAACAAATATGATTTTTAAAAAGCCTAGGTGAAAGCAAGGTATAACCTATGGCTGCTTGTTTGTTATACTTTTAACACCTTGATTGAGATTCAATCCACATGTACCCATTTGTACAATTCAATGATTTTAAGTATATTAATGGATGTGTCCAAGTATCAGCACAGTCAACTGTATAACATTTCTATCACTTCCAAAAGAAATTTGGACCAGACACCAGCCCTGTAATCCCAGAGACTCGAGAGGCTGAGGAAGGTGGGTCACAAGTTTAAGGCCAGAGGCAGCCTGTGCAACTTAGTGAGTACCTGTCTCAAAATAAAAAATAAAGAAGGGGCTGAGCTTAAAGTTCAGTGGTAGAGCACTTGCCTAGCATGCATGAGGCCCTGGGTTCAACCCCCCAGTTCTGAAAAAAAAAGAGAAAAAGAAAAAGAAATTTTATTTCCTTTACCTGTCACTTTTCTGTCCCTTCTTCACCTATATCCCCAGTCTTAAGCAATCACCAACCTATTTATTGTGTCCTGTCTTGCCCATTCTGGACATTTCATATGAATGCAGTCATACAATGTGGCCTTTTTCTTTTCTTTTCTTTTCTTTTCTTTTCTTTTCTTTTCTACCTTCCTCTCTTCCTTCCTTCCTTCCTTCCTCCATTCCTTCCTCCCTTCCTTCCTCCCTCCCTTCCTTTCTTTTCTTTTCTTTCTTTCTTTTTTTTTTGGGGGGGGCAGTACTGGAGGCTGAACCCAGGGCCTCTCAAGTATTTTGCAAGTGCTCTACTACTGAGCTGCACTCTGAGCCCATTTTTTACCTTTTAGTTTGAGATAAGTCTTGCTCAGTTACACGGGCTGCCTCTGGCCTTGAACTTATGATCCTCCTGCCTCTACCTCCCAAGTAGCTGGGATTACAGGTGAGAGCCACTGTGCCCAGCAATATGAAGTGGTCTTTTGTCACTGGCTTCTTTCTCTTACTGTAGTGTTTCAAGTTTCCTCTATGTCACACCTCCTGTTAGAACTCTATTCTGTGTGTGTGCACCTGCACAGGACACTGAGGATTGATCCCAGGGCCTTCCACATGCTAGGCAAACACTTGGCCACTGAACTACATGGCCAGCCTTTTAAAAATTTTGTTTTGAGAGAGGGCCTCACAAATTTACCCAGGTTGGCCTCCAACTTGCAATCCTCCTGCCTCAGCTGCCCAAGTACCTGGAATTACAGGTATGCACCACCATGCTGAGCTACCCCATTCTTTTTAAATTTTCAAATAACATTTCACTGTGTAGATAGAACATATTTTACTTATCTCTTAGCCTGTTGATGGACATATGGTTGTTTCTACCTTGTGACAACTATGAATAATGCCAGTGTGTGCACGTGTGTGTGTGTGTGTGTGTGTGTACAAGAATCTGTTTGAATCTCTGCTTTCAATTCTTTGGAAATATAGCTAGCCGTGGAATTGCTAGGCTTTGGTGATTCTATATCTAACATTTTAGGAAATGCCAGACTACTTTCCACAGAGGCCATTGTGGTACATTACCACCAGGAACGGATGAGAATCCCAGCTTCTCCATGTGTACACCTTCGCGTGGCACCCTTGATGGAGATCAGCTGGCATAGACGTTGGGGATTGTTTCTGGACTCTCATCTATTCCATTGATGGACTCATCGCTGTCTACCTTTGTACCAATACCACACTATGTACATTACTCTGTGGTAAATTTCAAATTCAGGAAATGTGAGTTCTCTGGTATAGTTTGGATCTTAAGTGTCCCCCAAAGGTCCAAGTGGTGAAAGTTCTCCCCAGGATGGTGCTATTGGGGAGTGGCAGAACCTTTAGGAAGTAGAGCCTATTGGGAAGATTTTAGATCTTTTGGGACATGCTTTTTTTTTTTTTTAATTGGAAAATTTTAATGTATACCTTAATGTAACTCATTCTGACATGCTTTTCATTGTGACATTTCCATATATGCATTTTGTTGTACATTATTCATATAGGTTCCCTCTTACCCTCTTGTGCACTTCCTCCCCCACTGTCCACCTCTCCATCAAATATTTCTCTTCCATTTACTTGTCTTTTTATGGTAATATTTTTCTATATATCCTTGGGTTCCAGTTCTGTTTAAGATAGAAACTTTTTCTGTAGTGAACCTTCTTTTTACCTTGTCAGAACTATTACATGCATTTTCTAGACCATCTATAATAATACATTTCTTAGCTTTTTCTTTTATTGTGACCCGACCTTTATATAAATTTATTCCTTCTTATAATTTTGATTCAGCTCCCACATATGAGTGAGAACATGTGGTGTTTCTCTTTCTAAGCTTGTGTTCATTCATTTAAAATAATTTTCTCCAATTCCATCCATTTTGCTGCGAATGGCATTATTTCATTTTTTTAATTGCTGAGTAGTATTCTATTGTGTATATGTACCATAGTTTTTTTTTATCCATTCTTCTGTTGATGGGCTCTTTGGTTGATTCCATATCCTTGCTATTGTGAAAAGCACTGCATTGAACATGGAGATGCAGGTGTCTCTGTGGTATGATGACACATCTCCCTCTGGGTAAATTCCCGATATTATAGCTGGGTCATATGGTAGATCAATTTTTAGTTTTTTAAGATATCTCCATATTGATTTCCACAGTGGTTGGACCAATTTACAGCTCCACCAACAATGTAAGAGTGTTTCGGGACACGTTTTTGAAGGGGATTGTGAGACCCTGGTCCCTTCTTCTTTCTCTCTTTTGCTCCCTGGCCATGACAGGAGCAATTTTGTTCACCACGCACTTCCGCCATGATGTGCTATCACAGGCCCAAAGCAATGGGACCAACTGACCTTGGGCTGTAATCTTTAAATCTGTAAGCTAAAATAACCCTTTTCTCTTTATAAATTGTTTTGTCATGGTAATAGAAAGTTGACTAACATATCCTTCTACTTTGTTTTTCTTTTAAAAAAAATTGTACTTATTCTTGGCTCCTTGCAATTCCATATGATTTTTGTGTGTGTGGTACTGGGGGTTGAACCCAGGGCCTCGCGCCTGCATGCTTTGCAAGTGCTGGACCACTGAGCTGCACCCCCAGCCCATTTTTTCAGTTTTTGAGACAGGGTCTCGCTAAGTTACACAGACTGCCTCTGGTCTTGAACTTATGATCCTCCTGCCTCCGCCTCCTGAGCCGCTGGGATTACAGGCATGTGCCACCACGCCCGGCCAATTCCAGATGAATTTAAGAATCAGATCGTCACTTTCTACAAAGAAGTCATCTGAACTTGTGAAGGGGATTGCATTGAATCTGAAGGTCAATGTGCAGAACACTGCTGTTTTAGCAATGTTAAGACAATGCATAAACGTGGGATGTCTTCCCAATTATTTGGATCTCCTTTAATTTCTTTAAACAATGTTTTGTAATTTTCCGAGTATATGTGTTATGCTTCTTTTGTTAAATGCATTCCAGAGTATATTACTCTCTTTAATGCTACCATAACTGGAATCATTTTCTTAATTTCATTTTTGGATTATTCATTACAAGTCTGTAGAAATACAATTCATTTTTGTTATTGAGCTGGTATCCCATAATCATGCAGAATCTGTTTACTAGTTCAAACAGATGTTTAAGTTATTTAGTTCCTTAGGCATTTCTATGTACAAGATCATGTGTCTGTGAAGAGAGAATCTTACTTCATCCTCTCCTTTCCAATCTACATTTCTTTTATACATGTTTCTTGCCTAATGACCCTGGGTAGCCCCTCCAGTACAGTACAATATTAAATAGAAGTCATTAGAGTGGACACCCTTAGCTTGTCCTCATCTTATTTCTTGGGGAAAAGCACCCAGTCTTTCATGCTTAAGTGTGATGTTAACTGTGGATTTCCACAGATGCCCTTAGGTTGAGGATGGTGTCTGCTTTTGTAAATAAAGTTTTATTAGAACGCTGCCATGTCACTCATTTATGTATAGTAATGGCTGCTTTGATCTAAAATGCCAGAGGTAAGTAAATGTGACAGAAATAATACAGTTTGCAAGCTTAAAATATGGCTTGCTGGCCCTTAAAAAAAAAAAGGAGTCAACTGTCATCTTTTATTTTATTTTATCTTATTTTGTTTTATTTTCAGTACTCAAGGGCTGAATGCAGGGCCTCGCACATACTTTGCCAGTGCTCTACCACCAAGCTTCACCAGTCAGCCCATCTTTTAAATATATGTTTTATTTTGACACAGACTCTCACTGAGTTACACAGGCTGCCTCTGGCCTTGAATTTGAGATCCTCCTGCCTCAGCCTCCCAAGTTGCCAGGATTATAGGCATGAGCCACTGTGCCCAGGCTGGCTGACATGTTTTTTAAGTCACTAAATTTTGGGATCACCTAACGACAAATTTGGGGGTAGTTGCCATGGAGCAATACATAACCAAAGGAACTCCTAGTCTTAGACTAAGACCCCAAACAGCTGCATCATCGAGTAAGGGGGAAGCATAAACAAAACTCCCAGCGAATGTAGCCCAGCTTCAAGTTATCTGTGTGGGTCAGAAAATCTGGAGGCCTGAAATTGGGGTAAGGTGATTCCAGACTGGGAGTGCCCGCAGATGCCTGGTAAGTGCACATGGAAGTCCTTTCCAGAAGATACTTCATCATTACCTTAAATGATTTCTTTCAAATACAATATCCAAACAGAACCAGATACTTGAGGAAGAACCAGTTCTTACAACTGACAATAAGAAATTAGATACAGACAATGAAACAAGTATGAAACAGACCTACTGTCTTTAAGAAGATAAAAGCCAAGCTTAAACATATAACATGTAGCAGAGCACATTTAAAAATGAACCAAATAGAAATTCTAGAACTGAAAAGTAGAATAACCAAATGGAGCTCCAGGGATGGGTTTAAAGAAGATACATATATATATATATATATATATATATATATATATATATAATCACCTGAAAAGAGAATTTGTGAGCTGAAATAGAAAAATAGAAAAAACTTAGAACAAAGAATGAAAGGACAAAAGAAAGACAGTAGAGAAAAAAAGGGATGAAGTGAGAAAGTCAAGTGTGTATTTTATTTATTTATTTCTCTTCATTGGTAAATGTTGGTGGGGTACAGAGTAATACAGCATTGGCTTTTTCCATTATGCAACTATTACATCACTTTTGGTTACACTTTTATCAACTTACAAGGTTTATGGAAACTTTTGACTAATAAGTAGTAAAACATATGCATATTTGGGTTATACTCCCTTATTTTTCCTGTGTACTCATGAAGATGCATCGTTTACACTGAGACTATCCTCTCTCCCTTTATCCCTCTACATTGATTCACCTCCCCATCCCACCAACTATGTGTTTTAATAGAAACCCCAGAAAGAAAGCGAAAAAGGGACAGAAGCAGTATTTAAATATGTAATGGCTGAGAACTGTTCAAAGCAGATGAAAAACTATTCAAAAGTTAATAGTCATAAAATGACAGATACCCACTTTGCCATGTATTCTGACTCTTAAAACAGTGCATCCTTAATGTGCAAAGCTGCCTCTGAAATGATTCTGAAATCAAGCTGTGGGTAGCTCTGCAGTAGGTGGAGCAGAGATTGGATGGGTTGAATTCATGTACAGCTCTGCTACTTCTAGCTGGGCCACCTGGAGAGGGTTGCCAAACGGCTTCAGCTTTCTCAGTTAAGAAATGAGAATAGAAAGGGATGCAGGCCCATCCCACGGTACCATTGTGAGAATCAAACGACACAGGCACGTGAACAAACCCAATGAGTGCCAAGTGCTTTAAAAATGGATGTGGTCTGAGGTCAGTAACAAGCATGCCCGGGAGCCCTGAGAGACAGGCAGGATTGACTACATAATTCGAAGGGCTTCGTGCAAAATGAAAAGTGCAGGGCCCCCTTTGAAAGATTGCTGAGAACGTCAGGATGGCAATAGCAGAGCATTAAACCAAGTACAGCACCTTCCTAAGTTTGGGGCCCTGTATTATTGCACAGATCCCACACCCAAGAAGCCAGCCTCGGTGGCAAGCATGGCAAAAACTGCTCCCTCCATTAGGAAAGGGCTGCTCACTCCACAGCCAGGTGTCTGCAGCCACAGTCTACATCATCTTTGAGTGCTGAAGGCAGCAACGTTTAGGGAAGATGCAAGCACACGTGTCTTAAATGTCAAGGAGGGCAAGTGCAGTGGCCAGAGTGGTTTTTCTGGGAGAGTGGTGGGTGGGACTAGCTAGGCTGCCATCAGAACTGTGGAACTGACTGTTCCCCACAGAGTCTGGGCAAGGGAGAAAAAAAAAATGCTGCAGCTGTATCTACAGGGCCTGTGTTGTTTGCTTCGGTGTGTTACAACACAGCCTGGCAGCCTCCAGGGCTTTTCTGTCTTCCTCCTGGAAAGGCCTCATCCTGGAGCATGTGACAAGTGCACACAGCCCTGTAGATTTGCCCACACTGCTCCATACTATTCCCTGAAGTACGAGGCTTTTCCAAGTCTGTGTACTTCCTGCTCCAGCTATGCCCTCCTCCTGGGAGTCATTCACAGCCCTCTTCCTAACAAATCCCTACTCCAGCCTGCAAGAGTGGGTTCTAGTGCAACCTCTTCAGGGAAGCTCCCCCTGTCTCTTGCAGGAACAACTGATTCCCCCTTCCCTGAAGCCCTCCATGATACAACCCCTGTAACACTGAAATTCGATGTACCCCCTAGGCTGGAGCCCTGGAGGGCTGGCACAGTGTCCTCTCACCTCTGTATACCCTGCAAAGCACAGAGATTACTACTTCCTTTTTGTAAGCATTGTTGTTGTTAGGTGCTGACGAGTTGGGTCCAACTCATAGCAACTCTATATACATATATATGTGTATATATATATATGTATGTATGTATATATATATATATATATATATATATATATATATATATATATATATAGAACAGATAAAACTACCTGCCACAGTGCCATGCCTGGCACTATTGTCAGTACTTCTCTGCCATTCATAGGGTTTTCAATGGCTCATTGTTTTTTGGAGCGGGCTGCCAGTTCCTTTTCCCAAGACTACAGCACACAGTGTTTCAAGGCGGTCTCCCATTCAAGGACTACCCAGACCTGACCCTGCTTAGCTTCTGAGATCTGGAGAGATCAGACATCAGAGGGCTGCAGGTCTTTGCAAGCATGTTGTTGTTGTTGTTGTTGTTAGGTGCCATCGAGTCTGTATCCGATTCATAGTTTCACAGGGGAAACACTTGTCAGTGCTTCTCTGCTGTGCATAGGGTTTTCAATGGCAGATTGATTTTTGGGAGGGGGTTCCCAGGTCCTTCTCTCAAGCCTACAGCTTCTGGTGTTCCCAGGAGGTCTCCCATCCAGGTACTAACCAGGTGCGACCCTGCTTAGCTTCCGAGATCTGACGGGATCGGATGCCACAGGGTCCGCAAAGCTGCAGGCTTTGCAAGCACAGCAGATCTTAAATAACTGGTGTTAGTATGTACAATAACTTTGATCAGCATTGTGTTGCCCAATGAAAATAAAGATAAAAAAGCTTCCAGGCACTGAGGATAGAGATGTGACTGAGACAGGACCACTGCTCACAAGGAGGTGTCACTGTTGGCTCTATTTGTATTCTCTTCAGGTCCCTCTGGAAGGCAGGAAATGAATGACTGCAACGCCACCCAACATGGTGACTTGAGAGAGGGCAGAAAGAGTAGAGTCCAGGAGACTTGGCTTCCAATCTGGCTATGAGACATTAGGTTTCCATAGGTGCCTATTATGTTCCATAAGTAATTAGCTATGGGACTTTGGGTTTCTATTTCCTCCAAAAATGAAGGGATTGGACGAGAAAGTCCCTAAGGCCCAGGTGCAGCTCCTGAGTCTCTATGGGAGCAACTCAGAGGTGGCCATCTAGTGGAAGGGGCGGGCTCTTGAGGTCCAGTTGCGTTCCCCAGAGGACACAGCCATTTTTAAGGCTCCTTCCTATCTTGATTACCTGGGACATGATGCTTGAAAAGTAGAGAGCCTGTAAAGGCATGGTCTTCATAGTCACTGGGCGCCCAGAGGGGCTACGTGGTAATTGGTTCTCGAGGTGGGATCGCCCCAATTCCGACTGAACATCTTTGATTCTATGGAGTTGTTTTCTGGGGCCAGTCTGGCCTGTCACTCTCCCGCCCATAGGACAGATAGGAGGGGTTGCGCTTTCACAGATGAGACAGATGTGAATTCAGCCAGCCTGTCCAGGCAAGAGTTTCTCAGGAGGTAAGCGAAGATGTGCGAGGGCGTCGGGCAGCCCCATCCCTTCTCCCGGGCCCCACAAAGGGCAAGGGCCAGACACGTGGGCTGGCGTAGGGAGGTGGAGATGCAAATGAGTGGGGCGGGGATAATTTGCATGGACGGCGCACGGCTACCAATCAGGGCAGGCAGAGCGGCAGCCCGCGCGCCTTTTGGGGGCGGACTGACAGCCCCGGGGCCCTATGGGAGGCGGGTCCTGCGGCCGGCGGGGGCGGGACGGCGCCGGGCGCTGCCCGGGGGACTCGGCCCGCTCGCTGGCGCTGCCAGTCTCGGCGGCTGGGTCTGGCGCGCGGGCGGCCTGCTGGGCGGGCGGAGGCGGGAGCGGCGCGCGGAGGGTGCGGAGAGCCGGGGTCGGCGGGCCGCTGAGCGACAGGTACCAGGGCCCAGGGGGCGCCCCTCACGGTCCCGCCGCGCTCCCCGGCCCTCACGCGGCGCCCGCGCTGGCGGAGGAGCCGGAGGTGAGGCGCGGAGGCCCGGCTCGCCCGGGTGTCCCGCGTCCCCGCGCCCCCGGTAGCACTCAGCTTCGGGTCCCGCGGCTACAGGGCCGGCGGCGCCTGGGCAACTGCGCCGCGGCTGGGGCGAAACTTCGCCTTCCGGACCCGGGGCCGCGGGGCCGGGCACCTGGCGGCGGGAGCGGCGCCGCGCGTCCTGCCTCGCGTCCCTGCCGCTTGCCGCCTCGCGGTGGGCGGCGCTCGGCGCTGGCCGGGGCCGCGTCGCCGCTCGGCCTCGCTGACAGGTGAGCTGCGGCGTTGGGGCCGTGGCTCGGCGGGAAGTTGCGGTGGGGTCCGCACTCATCCCGGAGCTGGGCAGCACCGCTGGTGACTCAAAAACCAGGGGGAAAAAAAAATAGAAAAAAATAGAAGAGGAAGAAGAAAAATTTTAGAAATTGACGATTATAGTGTAGATTGATCTTTCTTTCTTTCTTTCTTTCTTTTTTTCTTTTTTTTTTTTTTGGTCCTGTCTTCGAGGCAGGAGGACTTTGTAGTCTCCTTTTAAAAACCGGTCTCTGCGGTTGTGGCGGAAGCGTAGTAAGGTATGAGTTCTAAGCGGAGAGCGTAGAACTCTAGAGAGCCTTCGCTGTGGCCCGGGACAGCGTGTCCAGCCCGGGCCGCCATTCAGTCAGGTCTTCATGGAGCAGTTGCAGCTCCTGGCATTGGGTTTACTTTTCAAGAGTGTGTTTTCCCGTGGAGTAAGGCTGGGCATTGAATGGGAGCTTGCTTTGCCTCTCTGAGGGGAGACAGAGGTATTTATTTTCATTGTCTTTCCATGTTGTTAGATTGGGAACAGGGGGAAAGTTAAGGCCTATTTGAGTAAAAGATTTTTGATTAACTATGGGAGCTCTGTCCCCCTCGTTGCATTATCATTTTTGCTTTAGAGAATTGTAGTGGCCGTTTCTCTTCCTGTCTGAATCGAAATTCAAGAATTGACTTGAAAAAAATAAAGTCTTAATTCTGGTAGGAAATTCTTATTCTGTCATACCTTCACTTACCGTTTTCTCTTTGTCTCTCCCCCATCTGACCTCTGCCTAACTAGTCGACAACTATGGGCCTGACCAATTTAGGGATTCTACAGAAATAAGACATTTTAAAAATATATACTTGTGTCAAGTTATTAATTACACTTATCATTTGTGAGAAAGATTGGATTTAGTTTTTTCCACTTTTTTCTGTCTTGTGTGATAATTGTAGTGGGTATAAATTATGCTTTGGAGATGTTAGTTTAACTTTTTAAGAACAAAGTTAACAATTTTGACTTAATTATGTTAACCATTGATATTTAATTGGACGATCATTTTATCTATTTAGCTAATTAGAGCTAGCTATTGTGACTAAGATGAAAAAGTAATCTAAGATAGTCTTTATAAATTGTTTTATTTCTCTAGAACAAGCTTATACGTTATGAGGTCTTTGCCATTTCAACATTTAACAAAACAAATATATTCTGAATCTTTAATTTTTTTTTTCTTTTTAAGTTTTGGTAATTTGGGGCAAATTTCTTTTTTAAAACAATTTTAATCAGTTCAACATGAAAAACCTAGAATATTGGGTTCGGCAATCAATTAAGCCCTCAATTTTCTGTTTATTCTTGGGTAGGAAAAGAATTCCTATTTTGGGTTGTTTAGTTTCCCTAAGGCTGCTCAGTTTAGAATGAATTAGTCCAGAGAAGAAAAAAACATCCGTTCCATACACCTGTAAAAGAGGTTTTTGCTATCGCCAGCAGAGTGGGCTTTTTGACAGTGAGGGTTGGTGGGTTGAACAATGAGTCTTCTTCAGGCACAGTGGGTTTATTCTATATAAATAGTTGTAAGGGACTTTGTAAGAGTAGAGCTTTCATTGTTTTAGATGATTTAATTCTAAGTGTACAGAGGATATTAATTTAAATACTACTTTGTGTAATTAGAGGGTTCGTAATCTTTACCCTATGATGATGCCTAAATATACCAAATATCAAAACGTTATATTTCATAGGTTTATTTACCCAAAACCATATTTTGAGTATGTTAGACAAGTACCTTTTAATTAAAAGCCTGTTTTACTTTGTTTGTAGTACTTGGGGCTTTTAATTTATGACTTAGTGTATGGTTAGGCAAGTGCTCTACCATTGAGCTGCATTCCCAGCTCCTTTTTAAAAATTTTATTATTATTTTCTTTATTTTGAGACATTGTCTTACTAAATCATGCAGGCTGCTTCTGGCCTGGAACTTTCAAACTTCTGCCTCTGCCTCCCAAGTCACTGGCATTGCAGATGTGTTCCAACCAACCAAAGTCCCATTTTAAAAATCTTTAGATATTTTAATTACTGATTTTTCTCCACTTGTGGAGAAATTATCAGCCACATTTCCCTTTCAAAATTAAGCATAAGTGGATTCTCACATGTACCCAACAAGAATTGGATCTGTTTTTAAGGCAGTTCCTCTTAGGTATGGCTTCTTTTCACTTTGGAAGCTAGTGGTAGTAGTAAATTTCCTTTTCTTTTTTTTCACCATGCTGGGGTTTGAACCTAGGACCTTGTGTACTCTACTCTGAGCTACATCTCCAGCCATTAGTAAATATTTTTAAATGAATAAAGCTAAAACAATAAGGATTTACATTAAAACAACTCAATTCAAGGGTAGATCAAACAACACTATTATAGATATTAATACTACTTTATTTGGCAGTAATGTGTATGCTGTACCTGGCATTAAGAATGTCCTCAATAGGCCTTTAATATAACTTTTCACAATTCCTAAAGGAGAATCTGTATTGTACACATTTTTGGCACACAAGTTCTGTAATTAATATGTGCAAAACAATATCCCCATTTTATAACTCTGAAATATTTTGAAAATTTTGAAAAATTTTCTAATTTAGCTGATCAGTAAATAGATTTTGTTTTTTCATTCTGTATTTCTGAATTTTTCTACAGTACATTTTGCTGTTTTTTTTTTTTTTCTTTTTTCTTTTTTTCCTTTTTCTGCTGTGCTGAGGATTGAACCCAAGGCCTTGTGATGCTAGGCAAGTGAGCTATTAATGAGATACATTTCCAGCATGTATTTTAAAATTCTGACATTATGTACTCCCCAAAACATAAAAACAACCAAAACAGCAACAACAGCAGCAACAAGAAACAAATCTACCGGCATCAGAGACTGGGTAGACAGTGATGTATAAATCATCATAACTGTTGATTTAAAATAATCGCTACTTAGCTGGAATTCAATTTGCAAATAAGGTGTTTACTGTGTAAAAGGCAGTACTGCCAATGAGACAGGCCAAGATAATTTATTGTAGGGCCCTGTGCATTAGCAGGTTGTAGCTAATGGATTGTTGTTGGGTGCCATTGGATCAAGTCCCACTCATAGTGATTGTTGTTGTTGTTGTTAGGTGCTGTCTAGTCAGTATCCGATTCATAGCGACCCTCTGTACAACAGAGGAAACACTATTGTCAGTGCTTCTCTGCAGTTCATAGGGTTTTCAATGGCAAATTGATCTTTGGGAGGGGGTTGCCAGGTCCTTCTCCCAGCCTACAGCTTCTGGTGTTCCCAGGCGGTCTCCCATCCAATTACTAACCAGGCCCGACCCTGCTTAGCTTCCGAGATCTGACAGGATTGGATGCCACAGGGCTACAGCTGCAGGCGTACTCGTAGTGATTACTCAAGTTATTTTAGCAATATGTAGAACACTAAACTTCCAATACGGAAGATAATTTGTACCTCTTATAAGTTTGTTATGAGAATTGACTTGGATCTTATGCTTAATTTACTGTTTACTGCTAGTCTTTGGAAAACATTTGATTAATGAGAGTAAAAGACCACCAGAGGGAGTGTGGGTCTGTACATTTGGTATATTCCTTTTTCACCTTAGTCTAGAAACAACATTTTAAAAATAAGAACAAATTTTTATTTTAGTTCTGTAAAACAATAGGTAAATCCTGTTGAAAGTTGGAGACTGTAGGTATGTGGAGTTGCTTTCATTTTTGTAATGAAAATCAAGGCTTAATCAAGGTTTCTTCCCTGCTTCCTTTTTGCAATGTTCAGGGTTTGAACCCAGGGCCTAGATCATGCCGTGTAAGTGCACCACTACTGAAATCCTTTTTTATTTTTATTTTGAGACAGGGTCTCCCTAGGTGGTGTAGGCTGCCTCTGGCCTTGAGCTTGTGATCCTCCTGCCTCAGCCTCTGGAACCACTGGGATTACAGGTGCATGCCATGGCATCTGGCTGCTATTTTTCTTCTTTTAGAAAAAGGTACAATTACTATAAGAAGGAAGATGACATATTTTCAGAGTGAAATAATGGGTTTTTAAGTAAACAGTCACACATCTGTGAAAGCTGGGGAACATACTAATGCTCAGAATATTTTTTGAGATTAAAAATGCAGTACATTTGAGTTGTGTTTTTGAAAATCGCTCAGTTTGTGGAAGGAAGAATAAAAGATGAAGAAAATTCAAAGGCTGAAAGAGGGTTATTTTCTCTCTATTGTAGTTGCAAACCCTTCCTAGGGTGGGCAGTGGTAAACTTCTAGACCCATTTGTAGCATTCTGCTTTAATCTTGGCAATTTATAGATACTAAGTAAGGAGTCCCCTCAAAGTGTTCATCTCTTTATCAAAAGGAGGGTTGCAAGTTTCAAGTTGATATCTTTGAAAATTGGATTTGTATGTTTCTCTTAATATTCCTATCTCTGGAATTAAAGAACCTCCTCTATTGTGAGCTGAAAATTACACAGTGGAATTCAAGACTCAAAATATCTCTTATCACAGACTTTACTGCTGCAGTAAGTTACTTTTTGCAATGGAGAGAACATCTTAGAGATTGAGTCTTTATCAGAATATATTCTGAATAAGAATGGAATGTTCTTTGCCCATGTTAAATATTAACCAGTGAAATTATTTCTATGTTTAACTTTTTGGAAAAGCAAGGCAATAAAATAAAAGCCTTATAATGTTAACATGTATTTTGGGTTTTGTATCTAGCCGAAAAAATTGCTGGGTAGAGGGATGGTAACATCCAATGAGTTTGGGAAGGAGGTATTTGTTGTAAGAAATTTTTTTTTTTTTTTTTCCTGTACTGGGGGATGAACCCAGGGCCTTGAACCTGCATGCTCTGCAAGTGCTGGACCACTGAGCTGCACCTCAGCCCATTTTTTTACTTTTTGAGACAGGGTCTCACTAAATTACACAGACTGCCTCTGGTCTCGAACTTGCGATCCTCCCGCCTTGGCCTCCCGAATGGCTGGGATCACGCGCCACTGCACCCAGCAGAAAGTGTTTTTTTTTTTTTGAAGCATTAACAGGGTAATTTATATGGAGAGGAGAAATTTGTTTCTCTTTTAAATTATTCTTAGATAAAGCATAAAGAACTGAAACTGAAATAATCATCTTTCCCATCTTATATTTATTTTCACTGTGAACTTAGTAAGTTATTTTAAAATGTATTTGTTGATATATATGTGTATATGTATATAATACACATATGTATATAAATAAATTCCAAGTATCAATTTTATGCATTATATATAACTATATATGTAGATACACACATGCTTGCTATATGTATGTTTGTGTATATAACTGTTTATCCATACTGCCTTATTTCCGAGGCTTATTTATATGTGACTCCCTGTTTTTTCTTAATAAACCTTTGCTGCAACGAGAGGAACAAAGTATATGTCCATGGAAAGGCTAGTACAGAATGTTCATAGGAGCTTTTTCACAATAGAAATGAACACAACATAATTCACACAACAAAACAGGAATGTCAGAAATAGTTTCAAGTGAGAGAAACCAGGCAGATGAGTATGTACTATATTATGCCAGTTATGAAAACTAACAGACAAAACTAAGGTATGATGATAGAAATTAGGACAGTGGTTGCCTCTGGGTATGGGCTGTGGTTGACTGTAAAGGGGTACACGGGAGCTTCCTGGGGTAATGGAAATGTTCTATAACTTGACGTGGATGGTGAAAATTCAAGAGTATCCTTTTGGAGTAATGTTCTTTTCCTGTCGTTTTTAACTTACAGAAAAGTACAAGACTAGTACAAGGAACTTCTATATACCTTTATCCAGATTTTCTAATTGTTTACATATATTCTGATTTACTAAGCTGAATATTTAAGATCTTTACATTTTATGGTATGTAAGTTTCACTTTAATAAAGGAAAACTTAAAAAAAGTTGAAGATGAGGAAAATGATCTTATCTGAAAAAAGTGAAATACCTCAATTAGAAATTAGTTAATCATTTTATGGGGGCTGGGATTTAGCTCAGTTGGTAGAGCAGTGCTCTGCAGTCTCTGAGGTCCGGAGTTCGATTCCCAGCACCGCAAAATGGGAGAAGGATGTGGCAATCCACTCCCAAGCAATCCTGAAATAATCTGCCATTGAAAACCCTATGAGGGTCGCTATGAGTCAGACACGACTTGATGGCACCTAACAACAACAACAATCATTTTATAATGATGCAGCAAGAGAGAATCTTTGTCTTTTATCTCTGCATGTATGTATTTATGTACTTTTCACTGAAGTTTCATGACAGCATGTTTCATTGCAAAGAAACAGGATCCCGAAAATGATTCAAGGCAAGGAAACTCTTCTTTATATTATTACCTTGTGCATGTCATCTAGGGAGTGAGACCAATATCTAGCAATAGCTTTCTGGGAAGGTGCTAGGTTTTCACAGACATGTACCATCTTTAATATCCTGGAACTTACTAGACAAAGAAGAAGAGGCCCAAAAAAATCTGGTTGTCATTTTTGGGTGGTGATGTATTGAGGAGAGGTTAGTGCTTAGAAATCTCATAAACTATTTACAATCATTGGTAAGTGGTGAACCTGCTACTCTCTACTAGTTTTAATGCTCCCATATCCTCAGTAGCATGATTTGATTTAAATTAAGTCTATTTAAATCATAGTTTAAACAATGATAATTTATTTTTAAAAATTAGCTTTTCCACCCATTATTTTGTATAATTCTTAATATATGTTAATTACAATGTAGGATTATGTATAATTTATTGGTTCATTTTAAAATTTATTATTATTATTTATTTGGGAAGGGGTTGAGACAAGTTCTCACTATGTGACTCCTACTGGCCTGGAACTAGCTGTGTAGTCCAGGCTCCCCTCAAACTCATGATCTTGCTGCCTCAGCCTCCTGAGTGCTGGGATCAGAGGCCTGCACCACTACTCATGGCCGATACTGGTTCCTTTCTAAAACACCAAAATGAAGATATTTGTTTGATTATTCACCTAGAGTGGAAGATGTTTGAAGTAACTGGAGAGTGAACCAGATGCTTCAGTAAGTTAATTGTTGGTATTGGAGAAGACCATTTATTTTGCCATTACTAATCAAAACTATGCATTTACATGCCTATATATTTTTCAACAAAAACAAATTCGTTGAAGAGAAAAATGGCAGGTGTCTCAGATCAGTCAACTTGGATAAAAGCAGGGCTTCAAATTTGTGAAAAATTGGGTTCAGTATGTGCAAATTTAGAGGGTGTGTGTAGATGTATGAATTTTTTTCAATTCTTAAATAGCTAATTATATAAAACAAAACCAAAAAACATTAAAAGCTGAACCTGAATCCAATTTTTCACTAGATTTGGGTTCAGAAAAATAGTGAAAAATGCTTCAGCTAGAGCAGGTCCATGGTTCAGGTTGAAACCCTGCTGTCTGCACGTACAATTCACACCCGAGCTGTCACTCTCTGAGTTTTAGCGTATTGAAGCTGCATCTGAACCTGAACCCAGTTCTTCATAGGGTTGAAGACCTTGATAGAAAGGTTATTTCAATTTAATGAGCATGTGCTTGTTCCTTTGAAATAAGAAATGAGGCCTTTCTTTTTAAAAAAAATTTTTGTGGTATTGGGGGGTTGTTGAACCGAGGGCCTCAGGCTTGCTTTTGCAAGTGCTGTCCCACTGAACCCCCCTTCAGCCCATTCTTTTACCTTTTATCTTGAGACAGAGTCTTGTTAAGGTGGCAGGCTACCTGTGGCCTCGAACTTGCAATCTTCCTCCCTCCCCATCCCCAGTTGCTGCAATTATAGGCGCGGACCACCACGTCCAGCTCCCTTTCCTCCTTTTTATATACACTAAATGTCATCATTGTATTGAGAATGAAGAAAATATTATTTGAAAATACTATTTTTTTTTTTCTGATGCTGGTAGTTGAGCCAGGACCTCGTTCGTGCTGACTGGTGCTCTGCCCCTGAGATAGACCCTCAAGCCCTATTTGCTAGAATTTTATCAGTCTTAACTACAGATTGTCTTGTATTATGAAAGTTTTCCACATGTACAGAACTGGAGAGGAGTATAGTGGAGTCCCATGTACCCATTCTCCAGATTCATTAACTACTAATACTTTGGTTGATGTAGTTGGTTTTTTTTACGTGTGTGTGTGTGTGTGTGTGTGTGTGTATTTTGTGTGTGCATATATTTTGTTGTTGCTGTTGTTGTTTCTTCACTACTGGGGGATTCAGCCTAGGGACTCATGCATCCTAGGAATTGCACCCCTAGTCCTTTTTAAATTTATTTTTATTTTGAAACAAGGCCTCACTAAATTGCTTAGGCAGCCTCTAGCCTCAAAGTCACAATCCTCCTGCCTCAGCCTTCTGAGTTACTGGGATCCCAGGCATGTGCCATGGTGACTGGCAGGTTGATATGCTTTTAAAACTTAGTAAATTACAGATATTCTAAAGTAGTTATAGTATTTGTGTGTTAAATTTTTTTCTTAGTTTTTTTTTTTTTCCTTAAAGTTTTGTTGCAAATAAAATCAGATTTAACTCAGAGATTTGACTTTGGACAAATGGTTATTATGAAACTATTTTTGTCTTTAGCTTCATTCTTCCAATTTGTAGCCTGGAAAAGAAAGATTGATTTTTAAGCAAGTTAGCTTGGTTGATTGTCTGTTTGTCCGTCCATCCGTCCTTCCTTCCTTCTCCCTCCTTCCTTCCTTTATTTCTGTTATAACACTGGGGATTGAACCCAGCGCTTGCTGCATGCTAGGCAAGTGCTCTACTGCTGAGCTGCATCCCAGCCCCTTTTTTATTTTTTATTTTTATTTTGAGGCAAGGTCTCACTAAATTGTGGGGGCTGCCTCTGGCCTTGAACTCACGGCCCTCCTGCCTCAGCACTTCTCCTGGCAATTGCTGGGATTACAGGCATGCACTAGTGTCTAGCTTAAGCTTCTTTGTAGAATAAGGCAGTCCACTCTGTATGTAGAGGAAGGTACTACTCATCTGGAAAGCTGGGTTATTCTGGATATGTGTGGTGGCTGAGGAAGCCAATTTTCTAAATGTTCTCGTGTTCTCTCTTTCTCTAAAATCTCATTTCATTGCACTGCTCTGCTGCCACTTCTTAGGTCCCAAATCCATGTTGTCCTCTAAGCTTGAGATGTGAAATTTCACCTATATCTTGAAATGGAATATATTTAAATACAACAGACCATCTCTGTAGCATCTGGGTACCAGCATCCCCATCTTTTCCTTTCTCCAGCCAACATACTTCTCTTCTGACTTTCCTCTTCATCTGTTAATGACTTCATTATTCTTACTTGTAGTTTTTCACTATTCCTTTACTCATTTAGCTCAATGAGTCACTAAATCCCTGTTTCTCATGTTATGTCTTTTTTTTCTTTTTGTCCCTTTCACTTCCATTACATTTGTCCTGATTTAATTATCATGTTAAAGCAAGAAGTTATCCTTAATCTATAGTGAACATCCTGTGGATCAAAACTAAGACTCACTCCTGAAATAAATAGGACGTTTTCTTCCTTTCCAGAGGTGTCAGTCAACCTTACACGTAGACCCATCGTGTGTGTGTGTGTGTGTGGGGGGGGGGGGTGCGGAGGCCTCATGTATGCTAGTTAAGTGCTCTACCACTCGGCTAAACCCCAGAGCCCCGTGATTTTTAAAACCTAGGTAATAATTATGTTTAACCTAAGATAATAGGGAAGACTACCAAGTCATCAGCTCAAATAACCTGGTGAATATGGTTGCCAGGGTCCGCAGTTGATCAAGGGGTTTCAGTAGCAGACTTTCTCATACCACAGGCACTGCCAAGGATGACTGCTAGTCTGGAATATCTTCAGGTGTTTTTCAGTAGGAGAAATGCTGAGCCATGCATAGAACAGGTTTTTAGTGCTTCCTAGTGTTTTTATCAGGTCAGGTGCTGTTGAGTTTTGTCCAAGTCAAGCGACCCCCCAGAGGGTTTTCAATGGCCAATTGTTTTTTAGACATTGCTTTGGGAGTGGATTGCTACCTCCTCCTGGTTTTGCAGTGCTGAGGATCGAACCTGGGTCCTCAGACAGGGCAGCACAGCACTCTACATACTGAGCTAAACCTCCCAACAGCAAGTATTTTTATGGCTAAAAGAAGAGGTCTCTGGCTTACCTGAACTCTATCTCTTGTTGATGTATCCTGGCCAAGACCATTTCCCATGAAAAATCCATCTTTGCGGAAGGTGACATGATACTTGATCTTTCCTTGTTTTCTTTCTAGGCTCTAGAGCTTAGTTGAGAGGATATAAATGTTGTTAGGTGCCATCGAGTTAGGTATGACTCATAGTGACCCTGTGTACCACAGAACCAAACAGTCCCTGACACTGTGCCATGCCCAGCACTATTGTCAATGTCTCCCTGCTATTCATAGGGTTTTCAATGGCTGACTGTTTCACGTTGTGTTGGGAATGGGCTGCCAGGTCCTTCTCCCATTGTTGCAGTGCTGGGGATCGAACCCAGGGTCTCAGCATGCAAAGTAAGCACTCTCCCAACTGACCTAAACCCCAGCCAGAATATAAAATAAGAATGGGGAAATAAGTGATACCATTGTATTTTCCACAAGCAGTTGTCTAGCTTCCAGAGGGCTTGGGCCTTATTTCTTTCCATGTGGGATGTAGTTTATCGTGCTGGTGTGGTTTTGGTCAGTTTATGGAAATTTTTCTTCTTTCTGCTCTTTGAAAAATGTTTGAATTTCCTCCTAGTAGGAACCAAGATCCAATTTAAGATTGCTGACTTTTGGTACAAGAAAATGAAATATCATATATATTTTTGTTGTAGTTAGGTGCCATGGAGTTGCTGTCTGACTCAGTGACCCTACGAACAGCAGATGATACACTATGTCAGTGCTTCTTTGCTATTCATAGGGTTTTCAATGGCTGATTATGTTTTGGGAGCGGGTTGCCGGGTCCTTCTCCCAAGTCTGCAGCACCTGGTGTTCCCAGGGGGTCTCCCATCCACGTACTAACCAGGCCCTACCCTGCTTAGCTTCTGAGATCTGACAAGATCCAACGAGATCCGACGCCACAGTGGTACGGCTGCATGCCATATTGTTGTAGATAAACCAGAATATCTGATTTTATTCTAAGGGAGCTACAGATAATATGGGGAAGTTTATCTAATAGTTTTTAAGGGTAGAAAAAGATGAGAGAAACACCATGTATAGGAAGCCTGATGAGATTCAAGAGTGTTGCTACTAAGTAGCTGAATGACCCTGGGCAAGGTTAAAGTTAACCTTTCTGAGCTTTACTTTATCAAGGTTGGATTAAATGTATTTTAAGTCCCTTAGCCTCCCTGATATTCTGAGATGAAGGATTTCTCAGAAAAAAATCCTGATTTATATGTTGTTATTAATGATTTTTTAGTGGCTGGAAAGTAGTTTTCTGTTGCCATTAGAGTTTGTTGTTGTTGTTAGGTGCCGTCAAGTCGGTATCTGACTCATAGCGACCCTCATAGGGTTTTCAATGGCTGACTGTTTCGGGATTGCCTTGGGAGTGAATTGCCAGGCCCTTCTCCCATTTTTGTGGTGCTGGGAATTGAACTCAGGACCTCAGAGACTGCAGCACAGCGCTCTACCAACTGAGCTAAATCCCAGCCCTGATTAGATTTTAGCATTTTCATTTGTCTTTGCCCCTCCACTGAGTTTATTCTGTGTCTCCTTTCCTTCTTTTCTCTTTATCTTTGCTGTACAGTGTGATTTTCAAGGTCCTTTTTTCTGTGCTTCTTTGTATTCTTTTTCCAGCACTCCTTCATTACCCATATTGTTACAGGTGTGGAATCCATCAGGTAAACCCCCAGGTTCCACGCTATTGCTAATTTTTGTTTTGGTTTTTGAGACAAGAGTCTCACTTAGTAGCTCAGGCTGGCCTTGAATTTTGGATCCTTCTGCATCAGCCTCCAGAGTACTGGAATTACTGTTATGTGCCCCCCCTCCCCCATGTATCACTAATTTGAAAGTTCAGATGTCTCATTAGTTGTTAGGATTAATGAGACCCTTTCACTTTAAAATACAGCAACAAGAGAGGTGAATTCTAGGGTAGAGGGAGTAGGCAAACCTAAAGGGAGAAGGAATAGTATAGGAGAGAATTTTCCAAGGATTATTTTAATTTTGCCCTTAAACTGTTAAGTTAAAATTTATTTATTTATTTATTTTCCCTATACTGGGGCTTGAACCCAGGGCCTCGTGCTTGCATGCTTTGCAAGTGCTGGACCACTGAGCTGCACCTTCAGCCCGTTTTTTTACTTTTTGAGACAGGGTCTTGCTAAATTACACAGACTGCCTCTAGTCTCGAGCTTGCTTGCGATCCTCCTGCCTCCGCCTCCCAAATTGGTGGGATTACAGGTGTGTGCACCACCACGCTTGGTGTAAGTTAAAATCTTAAATTTTAATGATGGTGACTCTGCCAATGACATCAAAGTTTGGTCCTGAAGTCCTGATGGACTGAGTTTCTTGGAAACGACAACTGTGCGTCTTAATTCTGAGTCCTTGGCATTCAGAATGTTGAGATACTGATGCTGAGTAAATGTAAGTTGAATGGTTGGGGCTGATACTTTCTTCAAGGTATTTTGTGGCAGGCTGGGATTAAGAGTATGGTACAGACTCTTAAGTTGTACTGTTGGAATTTGAATTTTACCACTTTGTGATGTTGGACAAGATAATTAGTTTCTGTAAGCCTCAGTTTCCTCATCTGTAAAACAGGAGAGGGACAAAATACCCCCAGTGTTGTTGTAAAGATTAAATGAAATAACACATGCACTTAGCTCAGGGGTATGTGTCTTTAATAGCTATTAAATACTATTGTAGTTTCATTAATGAGCTCTACTGTGTTCAAGATATTTATTAAGTTTTGTTAGGTTCTAAGTACTATTTTAACTCAGTTGGTAGAGTGCTGCTCTGCGCTTTCTGAGGCCCTGGGTTTGATCCCTAGTACTATAAAAATGGGAGAAGGACCGGCATTCCACTCCCGAAGCAATCTCAAGACAATCAGCCATTGAAAACACCATGAATAGCAGAAAAGCACTGACAGTAGTGCTGAGAATGGCACAAGGTCGGGGAATGTTTTGTCTGTTGTACGCAGGGTCTCTGTGAGTCAGACGTGACTCAACGGCACCTAACAGCAAGTAGGATTACAAAATACATAAGACATCCTGCTCTGAGAAAAAAGAACATATGCACAAAAGATAAATAGCAACCTAGATTTCATGTTGAGTGGTAAATGAGTGGTTTTCTTAAGAGCTCAAGAAGCAGGAGTAATTGCTAAGCAGAGGAGAATTTAAAGAAGGGGACAGGACCTGACCTGAACACTGAAGGACTAGTTAGCAAGTTGACACTCTCCTTGGAGCCAGATTGTGCTGAATTCTAGCTCTGCTACTGTGTAATCTTAAGCACGTTTCTTAACCTTCCTCCTAGGATTGTTGCAAGAACTAAGTAATGTAATACATGTGAAATATTTAGAACAGTGCCTCAGTGAGATCTTGATAAATTATTATTAAGTGGTGAGAAGGGAGAATGCACTTCAGATAGAACATTAAAGGACACCCTAGGTTCATTTGAAACGATGAAGCCAAGTTGGCCAGAGGATCTATTAGAAAACAGTCAGTGATTATGTCTGGACAGAATTATGAGTGATGAAGCCAGGGAATATGACATCTTTTCCATATGTATTGAAGAAACTCTGGTGATTTGGCAGGGGCTTTTGTGTTACAGATCACACTTGGTCTGCATCTAGCATTTCTGACTTTCTTGACTCAAAAATAAACTGAACTCTGTTCAGACTAATTTTGACAATGAAGCTCATGGTCGTCTATCTTGAACCATTATGCTTTTTAATATGTCCGTTATTTTTTGTTAAACATGTTTTTGGCTAACTTTATTTTATTCTTCCTATTCTAGTTTATATAATCCTTCCTTATCTCTAAAGTTGTATGAGATTTTGCTACTGTTTTCCTCTAGATGCACTACCTAGATTCTAAATCACAAAGCCACAAAGTAGAAAAGACCAGAGAGAGGGAGAAAGAGAGGAAGGAAAGGAAGTATCCTCTAGTCCAGCCATGTTTTACAGACAAAAACTGAGACCCAGAGGAAGTAATCACATGCTCAAGATCCACAGCTAATTACTGAGATAAATAGTAATGCTGAGCAGGTTGTACCTTTCAGTGCTAAACTAGGTCTGTTATTTACTGTCATCTCTGTGTGATCTCAGCCATCTGGGTAGGAATTATATTAGTACTATCAGTAATTTTTCTCTTATAGCCATAACACCAAAATAAAAAGTAATTTTAAGACCAGGAAAAATATGATACTAATCTACTCTTATTAATGAAAAGCTCATGATTACATTTCTTGGAACATCACTATTTCCTTAAAGGAATATTTAAAACAAAGATTCCAAAATCAGCTTTGAGAAGAAAAAGGTTTCATTTTTAGTGTTGTAAATTATAAATATAGTTGTGCTTTAAATACAAATATCCTTTTTAAAAATAAAAAGACTTTTTTTTTTGTTGTTCTGTAACATCTCATCAGTTCTCTTAGAGATACTGAGAGGATGGTGATAGCATGAAAAGTTGGGACTGTTATAATTGTGCTTCACAGCCCATGACCCAGCACTTAGATTGCAGTGGTCTCTAATCTTATGTCAGCTGTTTTCAGTCTCTTACATTTTAACATATGCCATGCATAATGGTGAGGACTAAGTATTGCTTTCTTCTACATCACTTTCCTACCTAGATACAATGTGATACAACATATATCTATATCTATATGCTATGTTCTATATATATATATATATATATATATATATATATATATATAGACAAGCTTAGGGTTTAGCCACATCATTTGCTCTTAATATTTCCTTCCATTTCACAGAGCCAGTAATTTTTTCCTCAAATTTAATGCTAGTTTCCACTCAGCAATTCACTGTCACATCACTTCCTTTTCTTCCGTTAAAATATATTAACTGTGGGATGACACCCTCCCTGCATTTTGAAAATTTGCAGAGTGCAAATACTTTTTAGTCACTATAAGTATGATTTTATCATGAAATCATTTTGCAGCTGTTTTTTTTTTTTTTTTTTTTTCCAGTACTGAGGGTTGAACCCAGGGCCTTGCATGCTTTGCAAGTGCTGGACCACTGAGCTGCACCCCCAGCCCATTTTTTTACTTTTTGAGATAGGGTCTCACCAAATTATGCAGACTGCCTCTGGTCTCGAACTTGCAATTCTCCTGCCTCTGCCTCCCAAACCGTGCACCACCGAGCCTGCCTCTAGCTGGTTATCTTTTCATGGTCTATATTTCCCTTGATTAAAGAAAGAAAAAGTGGCCTGGGTTACATAAAGATACCCCAGACCTCTGCAGATTCTTTCACATTCTTTCCTGGGGCGGGGGGAAGGTAGGCTCTGGACTAGATTAATTTTTACTGAAATGCTAATTTTTCTTTATCATTTCTAAATACTGTGAGGTTGAATTATATAATCCATTGGTGTTGTATTTTAAAAATTCCTATATCTTCAATGCCTTAGGATCACTTATTTATATTTCCCATAATTTAGTTTCTTTTTCCTGCCTTCATTTTTCTGAAGGGGGAGGGAGATTTATTTTTCTTCTAATCTATGCCTTATATTTAGATGCTTACCCTTTATAACACATTTTGTCATTTAATTATGGTATTAAGGGAGAAGAGAAGTGATTCAAAATTAGAATTGGGATTTTTTTGAAGGCTAAGGGGTGTGTGCATAGGTTTCTCTTTGCCCCTTCATGTAATAAATGGGGACTTCTGTTATTTGGAAAAAAAAACTTGTTAAACCCTATATCGATGATTAGTAGGCTTTCTTTCTAAATTTTTTATAGTAACAAATTTTGTTATCTTCATTCCTAGATTTTTTTTTTTTTTTTTGTAATTTACTTCTTTAGGTCTTAACTCTGAAATTCTCACTAAAGAGACAATTGATTTTTGTCACTTTCATTTTATATATATTATTTGGCTACCATTTATCATTTACTTTTATTTGTATCTCTTAAAAATAGGGAGCTTTAATAGTATGTTATGCATTCTTTTTTTTTTTTTTTTTTTTTTTTTTTTTTTTTTTTTTTTTTTTTTTTTTTTTTTTTTTTTTTTTTTTTTTTTTGGTACTTTTTGAGATAGAATCTCACTAAATTATGCAGACTGCCTCTGGTCTCGAACTTGCGATCCTCCTCCCTCTACCTCCTGAGTTGCTGGGATTACAGGTATGCGCCACTGCACCCAGCTCTCTCATCTACTTTTTAATATGACTATATTCCAGGTCTTCTTTATTAAAAATTCATGATATATTTTTGTTTAGTTTTTGGCTAGATTTGTTAGTTTGAGTTGTTTCTTATTTTCATACTTTTTTGTTCATTTAATTACCTTTTGACTCCATCTAACAGTTTTTGGTATTCCCATATACTAAACATTTTCACATTTATGTGTCTTTATAATTTTTTTTTTTACTAAAGAAATATTATTACATTTTATTTACATTTGTTAGTATAATAAATTGTAATACATTGTGTTTATTTACATTGATTAATGAAGTAGAAATAGAAAAAAAATTGGGGGGGTTATTTTATTTTATTTTATTTTTTTGTGGCATTTACATATATGCATTTTGATGTACATTATCATATAGGTTCCCCCTTACCCTCTTGTTGTCTTTATAATTTCTAAGTACATGTTACTGTTTCCTTTTTCTTACATCCTAGG